>CAKNYM010029863.1:2318-19504 GCA_932195095.1 Andricus curvator | reverse complement strand
TCTGATGTTAAAATTCAGGCCAAGGGTCTCGGCCGCTTGCTCCGCGGCTTTGTAAAGGAACGCTCCTTCGCCAATCATCTCATGGTTCCTAACCATCTTTAGGAGAGGATCTCTGCCATGCGCAACGATGTAAGCTGTACTTAGAACAATCCGGTTATGAAGACACTGGAGATTCAGAAGTCCGCGTCCGTGACGGCGTGAAATATATAATCGCGGAACTGACGAATTGATATGCAAGCTTCTATGCATATGCATGATCTTACGTGTAATGACATCAAGGGCCTTAAGCTCGTTCTTCGTCCATTGAGCTACCCCAAACGAGTAGAATAGAACCGGGACGGCAAGCATGTTAGTCGCAGATACCTTGTTCAACGCCGACAGATTGGAAGACCAAATCTGTCGAAGAAGATGCTTGTATCTGCTTCGGAAAGATTCCTTCACTGATGTTACGTCCTGAATGCGGTTTTGAGGCACGCCCAGGTATGTATAGGTCTCTCCCGTATTAATATGTCTGATAACACTTATATCCACAAGCTCAGGGTCCTTGAGAACGCCAGTAATCTTTCCTTTCTCCAGATGAATTTTGGCACACTTGTCCAAGCCAAAGTCCATCCCAATCTCTCCTGTGTAGTTCTTGACAATACTTACAGCAGTTTGAAGTTTGCTTTTACCAGAGGCATAGATCTTCAGGTCATCCATATAAAATACATGAGTCACCTTATGCTTGCACTGGTTAGTGTCGCCACAGAGGTATCCAGGAGAATTTCGTAGTGTGAGAGATAGAGGCAGAAGTGTGATGTAAAAAAGCAAAGGGCTCATTGTATCACCTTGAAAGACGCCCCTCTGGAAGGTGACGTTGTTCGTTGTCACACAATAATTTCTAGATGAGATAGTAAATCTAGTTTTCCAAAGAGGCATCAATCTCTCTATGCATCTCACTATGTGTGGATGTACCTTCAAGCTTTCCAACAGACAGATGATAAGTCTATGAGAGGTTGAATCGAAAGCTTTCCGGTAGTCAATCCAGGCCATTGACAGGATGCGCTGATGGGCTGCAGCATCTTTACAGACACACCTGTCAATTAGCAGGTTCTCTCGACAGCCTGCTACACCTTTTTTCGAGCCACGTTGTTCGTACATCTCTCGCCATACAGGCTCAATTCGTCGAACAATCCTGTTGTCGAGGACAGCTGTAAAGATCTTATGCAGCGTGTTCAAACAAGTTATTGGCCTGTAATTCTCTGGATTGGACAAGTTGCCTTTTTTTTGGCAGGAGTATAGTGCGCCCTAACACCAACCACTGCGGAATGGGCGTCTCCGACTTTAAATATGAGGTGAATATGCGGACCAAATGTTGGTGTGTAAAAGTAAACTTCTTCCACCAAAAGTTCTTGGTACAATCTGGTCCAGCAGCGGAAAAGTTCTTCGTGCCTCTAAGAGCTTTTTTCACCTCTTCGGCAGTGATTGATGGACATTCCTCCTCACATTTTATGAGGTTGTCGCAAAACTCCTTGAAGCGGATGGTATTGTCAGTATCTTCTTTCAACTCTACTGTTTTCGGGATCTTGTACACCTCTCTCCAAAAAGTCTCTACCTCCTTGGGCTTGGGTGGATTTTTTACAGAAACAGGTAGATGGCTGAAGAGGCGCGATGGGTCAGCGAGAAACTGTTGATTCTCCCTGATCCATCTCTCCCTCTTCTGTATTATCTCCCTTGCGTCAGATAACAGCCGTATTTTGTCAACAATATGCTGCTTGATTGTCAGCAGCTTTGACTTGTTTAGTGTGTGATTCAAGATTCTCAGTTCTTGGGCGAACTTTCGAACCCTCTCCGTATACGGTCTACCAGATGTTATGTATTCAATCACACATTGAACACGGGACGCATTCTGTCTTGCCCATCCAATCTTCTTGTTCAGTTGATGCAAGCGTCTTTTGGTCTTTTGATCCATCGTCGGTTTCGCGCCTTCGATTTGAATCAGCCAAAGCTCTCGCAGCACCATAAACTGAGCAATTGATGGTCCAGAGGTCGGACCCTTGCGAGATATCTCCACGAAGGATGGCATCCATTTCAGCCAGAACTTGGGGCTTAGGAGGAACTTGCATGTTAATGTTTCTCCTTGTCCTGAAATCGCGATCATCTCTCAGAAGGTGCCTGCTTTCTGCGGTTGGTCTCAACGTTGCTTCCTCATCTTCGCCTGCAACTTCATAAAGCAGCGGTTGGGGAAGCGCTCCGCGTACATATCCATTTTTCCGGAGGTTGTCGGCTTCATTTCGCAAAGACTGATGCGAAACGTGCTGAAGCTCTGGGTGTTTCTGGCACCACAGAGTGTGCATACGTGCCATAAAGCCTCGGTGAACAGGGATAATGCTGGCATCGTAGCAGTCTAACAAGTCATCCTTGAGTTGATCCGTCCACTGAATGTGGGCGTTTCGCCGGTTCGTCGTCGTGTTTCCATCTAAATTATTTTCAGCACCCCGAACTCTAGGCTGATCGGCATTGTTTGCCGACCCATTGTCGGGTGCTCTGCGCGTTCGATTGTCTTGAACCGCATCCACAACATTTTGGTGTTTTGTTGGTTTCATTGTTGTTCCCACGAGCAGCTAGGGAAAGGGTTAGTCCATCCTTGTAGAGCCCCGCGTGCAAGGATAAGGCTGCTACTCTGAGAGGCCGCCCGGTATCCCAGAGTCACCGTTTGAGACACCTAACCCAGTTGCCATTCAGCTTTCGGCAAGGTTGTTACGCCTTCGCTTAGGAGTTATTCCTTCGGGACCACCCCTGGACAATTGTCCGCGACTGCTTATTAATTATTGTAACCATATTCAGCAGAAACCCTTGGTACAGGGACCCTCTATCCGCAACCCGAGGACGCGTTCGGTGGCTTTGTCATAGGCCCTTCGGTTCTATTCCAAAGGTCTCTCCTACCTTTACTCTGCTTTTTGTCTCTCTAAAAATTTCCGATACTCTCTTTATTGATCCCACTCTTATCCCCTTTTCCACCATAAATTTTTCTATCTCGCCTCGACCTAATGAGTCAAACGCCACGTTCAAGTGCACGAACATTGCTATCATTACTTCTTTCTCCCTGTTAATCCTTTTATTTACTAGACAGTTCAGAACATATATGTTGTCCATTAACCTCATCCCCTTTCTAAATCCTGTCTCATTCGATGGCTCCGTCTTTTTTCCTCAATCTCTTTCTTCAACCTCTCCGATAAAACAGTCACATATACTTTACACAATGTTGGCATTAGCATCGCTCCTTTATAATCGTTAACCTCCTTCCCTTTGCCTTTCTTCACTATGGGCACTTCTACTCCTTCCTTCCATAACTCTGGCCACCCCTCTCCTCTCCATACTCTATTGTACATTATCCATGCCCATTCCTTTAGTTCTGTCCCCCCATATGTCCAGACTTTATTTGGTATCTCATATATACCAGGTTTCTATCCATCTTCTATTATCCCTAGTACCTTGACTATTTCCTCTCTTGTAAGGTCCTCCTCCTTATCTATTTATCTACCATATTTTCCTCCTTTCTTAGCTTTTCTCTCTACCCCTCCTAGTAATTCCATAAAATATTTTTTCCATTCTACCATCTTAATATCCTGTTTTACTCCCTTCCTTCTTCTACTCTCTCTATTTACCACGTTTCAAACCTCTCCTTCCGTCCTAGCCTTCACCGCCTCTTCTTCAAACTTTTTATTTTCCTTATCTTCTTTTTTCCATCACACAACTCAGGACAGTCCTTTTTTTTCTCCTATATTTTTCGCCACTACTTGTTCCTTCTCTCCATTTTCTTAATTCCCTTCTGACTTCCTTCTGCTTCTGTTTATATTCCTCATCCCATCCACTTCTATCCCCTCCTTCACTAACCTCCTTTTTGCTTGTGCACTCTAACACTCTTTTTATTTCTCCTATCATTATTTTTATCTCCTCGTATGTATTTCCTTTTCCTATTTTGATATTCCTGACCTTTTCCTTAAACTGTTCTTTACCTTCCATTGACCAATTTCTCTTCCTGCTCTTTTTACTTTTGCTTCCTTTTTAACCCTATTGCTATTACTTTTTTCTCCCTCTAATGTCACTATTATCGGAAAGTGATCCGAACCTATATAATTCCCCACGTCTAGGTTCTTGACGTTCTCTTTTACCTCGTCGTCCACTACCACATAAGCAATTACCGTTCCTCTTTTTCCTCTTGAACGTGTATATTCTCCTTCCTCATCTCCCTTTATATTTCCGTTCAGGATAAACCATCCCGTCTCCTCTAGGCTCTTTGACAATTTTGTAACGGTGGGTTTCGCTTGGAGGGGGTTAGCCCCCTCTTATTTATCCCTCCGGACGCTTCAGCCTAGCCAGGATTTGTTTCAGGGATAAATAATGTAACATCGGTTTATTTTCTAGATTAAACATGTATGGGTTTATTCCCCTATGAGGTACAAATCTAGCTTAAATCTAAGTGTGAGTGTGACGGTGCGCGTGTCGAAGATGTGTGTGTGTGTGTGTGTACAGGCTATTGACATTCTTAAGTGTAAGTGTGGTGTGTCCGCGTTTACAAGTCTTTGGGTGTGCGCGTGGAGTGTGCGAGTCTTAGCCTAAATAAGAGAACGGATATTGGTCGCTGTGCGTGATATTGAAGTGAGCGCGAGAGAGAGATGGACAGAGCGGATGTTCAGCGTGCAAGCGTGTTCAGGCCGGTCCCTGTAAGCATTTTATAAGCGGTAAGTGGTCGGGTTCACGGGCCAAGCGCGTCATCGGCGAGCGAGGCGAACGTCGTCCTCCCGTCCTCGTCTCCCTCGGAAATCGGTAGCGGTACGGTGCGGACAGAGGAAGAGAGGGGAAGGTGGCGCTCTTGCGGCAGCGGGACGTGCGTGGTCACCAGGTGGTCTGTTCGGTCGGTCAGGTCGGTCCGGTTGATGTAAGGCGGCAGGGGATGACCCCAGGATGGACCAGGGTAGGCTGAGTATAATTCAGCGTACCCCTTTGCCCGATGGACGACCATAGTTGCTCCAGGTAGTCATACATCGAGTGGGCCCTCCAAGCGGGCGCAGGAACTCAGGTTAGTCCAGGTTAGGCTGGGTCTTAACCAGCGAACCCCTTTGCCCGACGTACGGCCATATTTGCGCCAGGTGGTCGTATGTCGGGTGGACTTCACCGAGAGTTCCCGCGGGAGATGTCTAGGTTATGAGGGGGGCTTACGAGAGGAAGGGGGGTGTCAGACAGGTTGCCCTGGTTGACGCCACACCTTACCTAGCGAATCGTGGCCGTAGTTGCTCCAGGCGGTCACGATTCGCCTCGGTCTCTAGGCGCAGTTCGGATTCCCCAGGAGTCCGTCAGCTGTTGGTCCCAGTCGCTCTACCTTAGGAGCTCCAGGTGGTAGAGAGACCAGTCAGCTCGTCGGAACTGTGTCGTTCCGTCGCCGCGAGTCCTTTTAATGTCTCGCGGCTGATGGATTGGCGGGGCGCGCAAGCGCGCCGTCAATCGTTGCGAGAACGGGGGTAGTCAGCTCTCGCCTTCGTGACGCGTCGATCGATGACGCGCGTGTTCCTTCTAGATATATATATATGTCTATGTATGTAACGAGCAGAGGTACTGCTCGTTACAATTTCTTTCCCTCTCGATTCAGTATCTTGCCTTTGGATTTTCTTCCGCGCTCTCCACCGCATTCCCTTCCTCCTTTATCTCCTGTTCTCGCATTAAAATCTCCTCCTATTATAAGCCTACTATTTTGTTTATTTCCTTTCATCAGTTCTCTCATCTCTTCTGATTTCTCCTGCATATCACCGTTCACATAAACCCCCAATATCTTCAACCTCTCTCCTCCTATATTTTTCCCTTCTACTATTAATCCTTCCTTTTGTTCTTTTATCTCCTTTTTTATTCTTCCTTTTTGCGTTTTGAACCTGCCATTTGTAACCTATTGGTAATCTTCCCCTTACTCTTTCCCATCCCTCATCATCTAGCCACGTCTCCATCATTACTATTATATCCCATCGTGTCAAATTTCTCATAGATTCCCTATCCTTTCTTTCTATGCCTGCTATATTCCAGTAGCATATCTTCCAATCTTCCCTACTATTGTTTCTCGTCTCTTTTTGTTTCCTACTATTTCTTATTTCTATATCTTCCGTTCCTTCCTCTCCTTGTTTCACGACACCTCATTTTCTACTAACTCTTCCCTGTCCTCGTCCCAATCCCGCCATACTTCTTCGTGTCTTCAAGACATACGAGGGTTTCGCTGGCCTGTCGTAGTGATTTCATCGTGCCCTGTGACCACCCATCTCACGGTTGTGAGACGTGGCCATAAGTGTTATTTACCGCGGTTCTACTGGAAGCCAATGTCATTTTTAGATGGCAGTTGCTCTCAGTGGGACTCTGCGGTGGTTGTTTAACACTTTTTTTTGTATTATCTATACAAATATATGTTGATACAAACTACACCAGAATCTCGGTTTCAGTCCCCCCGGTTTTCGCTCTCCTAGAACTGCTGTCTCAGGCGAGAGAACGGTTACGACGTAATTAATAGTAATCTTGTAATAATAATTATTAAAAAATATAATATAAATTTAAAAATAAATTTATTATTTAATTATATATGTATATAATCATCTTTTTGGTTAAAAATTTAACTGTTTTGTACAAAAGTCTTTTTTTAGCTTGAAAGTTCAACTATTCGATAGAAAATTACACTATTTGGTTTAAAATTTCCATTCCTGTTCGAAATTCAACTATTTTGACCAAAAATTTAACTATTTTGTTGAAAATGCGATTCATTTTTGGGTTAAAATTAACTCTTTGAACTGAAAATTTACCTATTTAATTTTTGGTTGAAAATTTATCTTTTTATATATTATTAAATGAATAAAACTAATAGATTAGGTAAATATAAATATTTGTTTTATTCAATAATTGATGAATTAAATAAATTTAAATCTCGATTTCTGTTTTAATGATAATATTGTACTTCTATCGATATTGTTATATGATATATATATATTCCTTATTTTTTAATCAAAGCTGTAATATAAATAAATTGACGTGCAATTCGTACACAATTTGATATTAATTTTATTCCTATTAATTAATTAATGTTACAACCAAATTCTTTTAATAATGTTGAATTTATTGTAACTCATTTTAAAATTCTTGTTTTTTTTTGTACTTGGGAAATGCTACTTTATTGGTAACTCTATCATTCAACTACAATTTAGAGGGGAATTCGTCACCAACAAGCGCAGTAGAGAGGGAAGAGGTCGCAGGTAGATTGCCGATCCGCAACTTGCGGACTTGCGCAAGTCATGTGTTGTGAAAATAGAGATTTTTCCGTCCGTGGAAAAACCTCCGAATGGCGGTAATTTGAACCCTCCATGTTTTTTTAAAGCAAATTTCATGTTTTTCAAATTATAGGCAAATTTATTGAGCTAAAAATAATTATGGAAGAATAACAGCGGCCATACCACGCTGAAAAACCCAGTTCTCGTCAGATCACTGAAGTTAAGCAGCGTTGGACGCGGTTAATACTTGGATGGGTGACCATTCAAGAATACTGACATGAGTGCTGTTGGCACATCGTGGGTGTGGTGAGCCCACACTTGTAGTTATTTATAACTACAAGAAAAACCTAGAAACACTACCCGAATCGGGTAGTGTCACGCCTACCCTGAAAGGGAAATGGTTTAATGGTATACATTGAATAGATTTTTCAATGCTTTGATGAAAAGATAAAGATACATGCAAATCAGCTGATTTCTCTTCAAGTTATGTGTGCATGAGTTTTGGGTTTTTCGTCTTTCGTATGACTTTTTTAACAAAATAATATCGTTGTGGACAGAGGGTAAGTGTTTTTGACATTCATGAACATATAATGATATTGTGCAATTGGAAACAATAGCCTGTATACTTTTTGCAGCACGTCTTTGTGCAAGCGAAGCTGACATAACGTCTATAGTTGCTTTTGAAAAATGATAATCAACAAGGTTGACTAATATTTTTGAAATAAAAAAGAAAAGCGTGTAATTAACGTCTACTTGATTTTGTTGGGTTCTTCTTCAGGAATGGATGCGTTATAACAAATGGTGCAATATCGCAAAACCTGTACAGGCTATTGTTTGCAAAAGCATACTATGTATTATTATATTAATAAATGTCAAAAACACTTACCTCCTGTGCACAAAAATATTATTTTGTTGAAAAAGCCATACAAAACACAACAAATCCGAAACTCATGCACACAGAACTTTGAGCGGTATAAGCTGACTTGCATGTGCTTGTTTGTTTCCATCAAAACTGTAAGAAGTAGCTTTGTCAATAAATAGAAGTGACGGAACGGCGCTGCGAGCGAAGTGTATTCTTCTCCTCCATCTGCTGCCATCTATAGGGCGCGCACGAGCGACCGGCGAGTGCGCCTTGTCTGTCCGTCTTCAACAGGTGACGCGAATGGATCGCTCTCTAAATGTAATTACGTATTAAGTCATCCGAGTACTTATTAGATTAAATAAAGAGCTTCAGAGTGTTCATACCTAATCGCGTGTCAGTGCAAAAGTTATTGAACTACCCCTATAAAAACCTTTAAAATATATCCAACAAAGGCGTGTGCTCGCCCTGAGCGGCACGACTCCTACATGGTACCCTACTATTATGGGTTTTTATGAAGTTTCCTATACATAAATGGGTTTGCAATTAATGTTTAAGAATTGCACAGTAGTTTTCTATTGAAGCTACAGCTGCGCAGTATTATTTGGGGTTTTTTAGAAATGCTGGCTATGCACCCAAAACTTCGAAAACATATTTCATTTTATAAAATTATAACAGCAATTCAAAAAAGTATCCCATATGGGTTCCCACATAGGTTCCCATGTAGTTTACTATGTAGGCTTTTTCAGTAGGGTAGAAGAGGGCGTGGTTTCATCTACGGAAAAGGGGCAGGTAGTTCAGCTTCATTTGTAGGCAAAAAAACGGTGAGGAGTGCGGAGGTTTGCTGATCAGAACGACGCCGGCATCGAGCAGAGAGTTCGAACTTGTGCGGCGTGCGTGAGCGGCGTGCTTCGTTTCTGCATTCCAGAGGACCTGATGAACAGCTCTTCGGAGGTTTAGACGAACAGCTCTTCAGAGATCAACAAAGTAAGTTGAAGTTTTTTTCATGTAAAGAGTGAGTCTCTTCCGGCGGCATAAAACTCAGAGGTTGCGTGAAAGCGAGTGTGCATAAAAACCAAGCGTGAAAATTCGTTCAATTCAAAATTCCGAGTCGTAATTAAGATGTGAACAAAAGTGTCGCGATAGAATCATAAAAAGTTGCATCCACGCCGGATAAACTAAAAACAAGTGAGTTGCTGTCGCAGGCCAGGCAAGACGGGGATTCCGAGAATAGGGCTTCAATCGGGTGCAGGGAGTGACAGAGCAGGGCTTGTCGGCGCGTGCGTGGCATGCTCGTCCGGGTTTGAGCGGGCAGCGAAGTGCTTTGTTGATACGATAGGTCTGGGTCTGTTCGCGTTTAGATATTTTTTTAGCGTCACAGAGGTTTTGGGAGACGCGGATTGCGGCCTATCCATGGGCGAGAAGTTGCTAATGTAAGAGGTAGTCTGTGCGACGCTGCATCGTTTTGTCCCTTCCTCGCGCGTGCGTGTGCGCAATGGCGGGCCTCGTGGCGAGCTGTTGTGCCTTGCATTCGGGTAAGCCCCGGTTTCTCTCGTGCGCGCACTGATTCCTTGAGTTCATGCGTAGCGCAGCATTCGATGGTAGTTTTTTTTGCGAGCAAGCGTATCGTTTAGATTTGCACAAAACTACAGTTTTCTCTCGCGCAGATGAAAGAAAGAAGTTCACATTTGCTACTATGCTGTTGAATTTATTTAATATTCCGAGTAAAAGAGTTAAGAGTAAATCGATGTGTGGTTGATGAAAAAAATCTCTCATTTCTTGAAGATGTGATTTATTAATTTGAGTCTTTGAATATATACTGAGAATGCAAATTTGCCAGATCTCAGAGCCATTCCGAGAAACTGATTTTATAAAAAAAAACATCACGTGCGTCCTAAACTACGACCCAAGACAGATTTATATGTAAACATCTTCGTTAAACGTTAACTGAAATCAGGGTGCCCAGTCTTCCCCTTTATTTCTTAGTTTCCCCTTTTTTTAATAATTCCCCTTTTTCCATATTCTCAAAAAACTTCCCCTTTTCCTCCTTTTCTCTTCAAATATACCATATTTGAAAATACAATATTTGAATTACGCGGAAAATTCTCTGAAATTAGTAATTGTACCCAGTACCAGTGCTACTTTATATTGCCATATTTCCGAGATATCGACAATTTTGTAACCCAACTGCACAGCTTTTTTCAACTCATCGGAAACCCATGTACCATGCAGCACACGCTGTGACTCATCTTCATGCGAACACTCTCCCTGTTCCAAATTTTCACAGCATGTACGACAGAGAGAAAACATGAGTTTCTCGTGTAAACGAACCGGCAAAAGAGGATAATAAAGCTTCCGTGGAAGTAAAAAAGTACAAAGTACTAAACCCTCGACGTCCGTAAGATCAAAATGTAGACTTGTAAACTTCTTACAATCTTCTGACCCTACATATACAGTTGGATGACCTACAGGGAATTTTCCTACTTTCGAGATGTACGGATACAGAGAGCAAATATCTTTGTACTCAATGATCTCTCCGTTTTTCACCTCGTAAAAGCATTTTGTATTCCCTGTACGCCCACCGTAAAATGCATCGCGAGGGTTTAATACTTTATTAGTTTTCAGTAACGGATACTTTTTTAAAAAATCTCTAAGATTTCTATCCGTTTCTTTGAGACGCTTGAACTCACATTCCCATATTTCTGTGGGTTCATATCCGTATCTTTTTATTTTATCCGACCGCGCACGTGTCTTTTCGTATCGCTCATTTATGGTTTCTCCGGTATGACCAAGTTATGTCAATAATATTCTGTCAATGGGAAAACAGAGTTTCAGCCATGCCAGAAACAACAATGAAATTCGAATCCGCGACGAGTTCTCGTAGCTTCGTCTTCAAAAAAGCCACCTACTACAGGGCCTTCTTCAAGACGATGCTCTCGAGCTCTACCAACGTGTTGGACAATAATATCAAGATCGCGTTCCATAGAGATAACAACCATTCAACGCCAACCCTGGATTGAGTATCACCTCACCTATAACCACCTATTGGAATTATTCCAATCATATTTGCGCGTAAAAAATGCTTTCGAAAGAAACGATTGCAAGCCGATGAAATAGTAGGAGCTTCTGTGAAAGGACAAACATTTCCACATTCGAGAAATATTTTACGAAGTGCGATACACGCACAACGTGTAATATCTACATCATTCTTACAATATGAAACAAGCTCTTCCCAAAAATTAAATTGATATTCCTGATCACGATTTTTCTCCTCATACCAATTTAAAAATTCTTTCCGAACTTTTTTCGATATGGTGCCCGGAGAATAAAATTGAATTGGTGGAAGAGGTCCACAATAATTTTTATTTTCCGGGGTATTAAAGAGATGTGGAAACGTCCCTTTCTTTTCGCCTATTCTCTCTAATCCGAATGATGCCGGTAGTGCGCTAAGCGGTAATTGAAAATAATTTAGGCTATCAATAAAAGTAGTGTGCTTTACTGTCATTGAGATAATTTTGCTACCCGATAAAATTAGATCCGGATCTGTTTTTTGACAATTTTTGTGCTCAGTTAAGTGTTTTAAGATGCATTGATCGTCAAAAGCTTTGGCATTATGAGCTATACAGATAATTTTTTTAAATTTAACAATCGGAAGAAGCGCAAAGTCTACGAAATCGCGTATGGGATTGTCACCACCAAAGACAAACTCACTAATCAACCCGCAATGCTCGCACGGCTTTTTAATGTCCTTTTCAGCGATACACCACGAGCAGACTTGTTGAGCTACGCAAAGATTCACCTCATGCTCATTAATACAATTATCCCCGTCGGGCGTTTCATTTTTCCGTGTTTTAAAATCATAAAATATAAGTGAAACGGGGTTCTTTTTCGCGTCATTAGCACCCGAATCTACATGTATAGGTTTCCTGTAACAATCGTGATTAAATTCACGTTCGCAAGCACATGTCCAATAGTATTAAAAACCACATTTGTGATTTTTATCTACTGATAGGTAGACCAAACGTGAGCACACGTCACGTATTCATAATACATCACAAACGCTTTTTACGGACGAATACGAATTCCTTTTTATGTGACGATTAAAACAATCGTCACTAAAAAAGAGACGCAAGCATTGTTCACATTTGCGCCCTGTGATGTTTGCTTCATCGGTTTTTTTTTGACATTCCGACTGCGACAAACATGCCCCACATTTTTGCGAGCACCTATTGTCACTGATATTTGTATAACCTTGATTACAAGGTTTACAAAATTTTCGAGTTGAAGCCGCACCAGTCAAATTCAAAATTGTCTGAAAATGACGAGTGTCGCTATCATACAAAAGATGTTCAGTATGTATAGGGATTTGACCTGCTTCGATAAAATATCGTGTGCCATCGAAAAAAGGTAGCTTAGCACCATCGTCGAATATTTTAAAGTCAAAAGCGATAATAGGAATTTGTTCGCGGATAAGATATTTTTGAAATTTAACTTCCAACGGAATTGCCACAAGTGCATTGCGTGTCAGCTCTCATAATACCGTTTGAAGGATGGAATTTTGTCTGCGAATAGCATGCCATTTTGAATTATTTTCCCCGTTTCTTAATTGACCGCGTTCTCTATAAATTCTACCTAAAACAATCGCTTGAGGGAGAAATAGATTATCACGATTTTCAATTGTTAAAATGGATCTTTTTTTAATTGCATCAGTAGTTAAAACTCCCCAACCGAGGTCTGTAGGATTATAAACACAATCTGTTGTTATTTCAAAACTTTTATCGATTCGAAACTCAGCGTCGGTCTGTGTTACCATAAAAATCAAATTTCAAAGGTCTTCGAAGTGACAATCTGCTCCCTTAATTTTAAGTGAAAAGTGAAAAAGGGTGGAAAAATGTCAAGCAACACCTATTTCTCCCCAATTGACATAATCGGATACGTGTCGATCGATCATGTATATAATTTTACATTTCACTTTTATTCTTAACGTACATTGTCTTTGTTGTCGAATTCACGTCACTCGTCAAAGCTAGTTTGACGTCAAAGTGAGTTTTGAAATACGACTCGAATCGGACAACATAAACAATTACATGTGAAAAAGATGAAGTGAAATGTGAAAGCACACACAGTCACACGCACACACGCACAAATAATCACTCGTTAAAATGAAGTCAATTTTTTCCAGTGAGAAGTATTTAAATTTTATATATTTTTCAACGACTTACCATTTGATCGTTCTAATTCCACAAGATTTGTTGTTGTTTGTTCTGTCATGTCCTCATCATCATCTTCAACCGTCACTACCTCTTCATAAAGGCATTCGTCGAAATCATCGTCATCGTAAATCACGTGTTCGCTGTCATTACCATCGTCGTCACTATCATCCCCGTCATCACTATCTTCCCGTCGTCACTATCTTTTTCGTTGTCACTGTCGTTATGGCCGTTATCAATACAATTTTCATTTGCACTGTTATTGTCACCATTTTCACTAAAATCATTACCGTTTTCGTTTTCACTGACCGAGTAGTTACGTCGTCATTATTATTATTGTTCAACACTACACTTTCAGCATTTTCCGTAAAGCCTGCTGCTGCTGCTGGCGATGGTGCTGAAGAAACATCGTTGACATCCGCGTTGCCATCAATGACTATGACATCGAGAGTCGATGATGTTGCTGCACCACACGTTACTGATACTGGTGAATGTGATGTTGATATTTCCATCATCGCCACATCAACATCTCGATCCGAGATCTGACTGGAACGATCTACAGAACTTTCTATTCTACAGAACTATTAATTGTATGCAGTTTTTAAATTAGTATCTTCATTATCATTATTATTATTTAAAATGACCAGAAACAATAATTATATTTAAAGTAATCATAATTATTTTCACTCACCGTCAGTATAAAGCTCTCGAAGTCTATTCAAATGAATCGACTCGGCAGCAATGTCCTCCCTCCGAACCATCAGTAACTCGCTGAGGGTAATGTCGTTGCCGACCATTCGTAGAACCCGATCAAAACCCGCGGCATCAAGAAAACGCACCATAAATTAAAAAATTAACTGTAATTTCCAATCGGCTAAATCCCCCGTACTACCACACATCACGATGATGTTGGCCAAAAGTGCTGGAGCAAACATTTTTGAGTGAAACTTTGATCAAAGAGAAAGAATAGCAAGCGAAGTTACTTCTAGCGTAGATCTAGAGAAACTACTAGAACTAACTAGACAATTTATGCATTGTGAGAAATCCTATTGGAAATGGCGATCTGACAAATTAGATGCTTTGCCACACCTCCAATTTTCATGGGAACCATCGTCAAAGTTTATCCTTAAGTGATAATATCTCAAAATATAGGCAAAAGTGTTAGACAACAACCAGCCTGGCGATTATTTGAGGAGACTATATACTCTGTAAATAGCTAGCAATCTTTATTACAGTCGCCTCGCATAATACAACACAAGCATTATTATCATCATCATCGAGGTGGTCGTCTAGACTGCAGTCTGGCCCAGCTTTGTACAACAGATACCTAGAGAGACGGATTAACCGTCGTGCTATAGAATTCGAGGCGTGCTTGGCATAAATATTTAGACACAGAATCCTTAATTGAGTTTGCACACGAAGTATAATATCCTAAGTGTTTTGCAGCAGGTGTATATTGAATTTAAAATCTTTTTTAACGATTCAGTATTATCTGAATAGCTGATAAACATTTTCATGACCATCACAGGGTTATAAAAGTTTTTCTACAGAATGTCCCGCTTCACAGTATCGCCGCCCTCTTTATTTACCTGTATTACATTGCTATTAAGGATAACAATCTCTTTCATTCAATACGCTAGAATATGCATTCCTTTCGAAAATTATGGAAATATTTTTAAAATAGGTTTCATTTATATTATTTTAATAAATTTTCGTGTATATTAACAATTCATTTTTAGCATTAATTGTGGGTGCTCATGCAGAGTGTCACGCTATATTTTCCCCTATTCACACTATGTAAATCAGGTTAAAACGCATGCGTGAGATATATACCTTTACCAAGCGCTTCTCTCTCTCAAGTGAAAGTATTCTTATTTTTTTGAATACATGTGACGTCGTATGTACACCGCCCCACCCGAGTAAGTCCGCCATGTGTGAGCTATAAAAACGGCCACACAGGACACGACCGTCAGTTATACTCTGAAAATTTCAAAATATAACATATCACAGTCTCCAAGTCAGACGATGAAATCTACCGTCAACCAGAGCGAAGCCTCACGAGATTTGATAATGAAAAGTGTATCAAAAAAACGATTTTGCCCTGCAGATATGTCATCATCTAAAAGTGTAACAGTGAAAAAAGCCAAATTTTGAGATGTTAAGGTTGTTGACCAGGTTAAATACGTAATAATTATGATTAACCTGGTCAACAACCTTAACATCTCAAAATTTAATTTCATGTTGGAAAGAATAATCTTACAAGTATAAGGAATGACGTCGTCATTCTACTTGTAGGGATTGTGAAGAAAATAATCTCGTCTCTCCGTAGCTTAGTGGTTTAGAGCATCAGACCGGCAATCTGAAAGACCTGGTGTTCGAATCCCAGCGGAGCTAGAGAGCATTTTTTTCACAATTTAAAAATCAATATTTAATAAAAATATTGAAACGACCAGTAGACAGAAACTTTAACATCATAATTATTAAAAAAGCAAAATATTCACCTCGTCAGCCTCTGATGCTGGCAACAATATACGACTTGAATAACTCTTCTTCGAAAATGGTTATTCTTGGTTTGGAAATTCAAGCCGATGGATCGTTTGAACCAGTTATACGATTCTTGGACAATAAATCTCATGGAATCTCCTTTAATCGTGATGAATGGCTTCAATTGCAACAAAAATTCGATCTCGTTTGTTCCTACTTGGAGGATCGATGCAGCAACAGTAACTCCGACTTTCGTTCTAATGACAATCAAAAAGTTTTTTGGTACCTTCTGTCCACATATTTACTTTAAAAATATGGCTTTCATATGTTTTACAATAATTCTTTTGTAGAAAAACACTTTTTATATTTAAAAACAACAGCTAGGGCAAAATTTCAACGATAAATTGTATGATTTTTAATGGTCAAAAATGAAAGTCTACATTTAATATAACCGATAACAAATATGAGTATACGTGTATATTTCTCTTCATGTTTGTGTATGTGTGTGTAATATATGACAGCATGTGTATGCATTTTAAATGGAAATATAACAAGAGTTTATTAAACAAATTTTGAAACTGTTATCTGCAACCATTTTTCTGAAACTGAAATATAAAATATGCTTTTAGCTAATATGATATTTTTCTATTTTCCTGAACCCTCCTTGCGTGCGAGAGTATATGAGATTAAGATCCCAGCTCAGGTAAGATAAGATAGCATCTTGCGATGTGGTCTCGAGAGCAGGTTGTAAAGGCTTTTAGTTGTTCAAATTGAAAAGTGTTTGACGATCCAGGCGATCCGGAAACGCGGCTGCCGGGAACTAGCTGATTTTCGGCATGCGAACCAGGCTCTACTAAGCTTAAAAAGCCTGGCCGTGCGCAGAACCGGAAAAGGCTTATATAGGTTCGCGGGTGTGGAACCGAAAAAGCTTATATAGGTTCCACACCGACCGCGGTTACAAGCTGACTAGTTTTCGGAAAAACACTTTTTTATTTAACTATGTGATTTTACCATAAATAATGAACTATATTGAATTATATATAAGTACAGAAAATGGACCTTCGTTGGCAACATCCTTTCACAGCTATAGTTTGCAGACCAAGCGGATGCGGGAAAACTTTTTTTGTCAAAAAATTCTTACGCTACATCGATGTCATGTATGATACACATTTTGAACGTATTCTTTTTTACTGTTCAGAATGGCAGTCGGGTTATTCTGAGTACGGCAAAACCATAGAATTTAGAGAAGGCTTACCGCAACCGACTGATTATTCCAGCGATAATGACCGTGCTAAGCTCATAATTATCGATGATCTTATCTTATCTTATCTTATACATATATATATATATATATAT
>CAKNYM010029854.1:6966-18084 GCA_932195095.1 Andricus curvator | reverse complement strand
TTAATAATAAGTAAATATAAAACTTTGGCCTGGAAAATATATGTGTTTTTTTTGCACTAAGGCAAAAAAATTATTGTGAGAGTGATTGTCGGTAACGATTTCCGTAAAACATTACAAACAACTGTTTTGGAAAATTTTGGAATTTGTAGTTTTTCAATTTCTGATTTTTCTTCATCATCTGAATGAATGCAGATAATCTTAAAAAGAACATAAGTTCAAGTATATTTGTTGAAATACAAAAATTGTTGATTTTGTAAGGCGATGAAATAAGCAAATATAAAACTTTGGCTTTTTGGCCTGCAAAATATTTTTTTTCTACACTAAAATTGCTTCCAACTTTTGTGAGACGGATTTGCAGTCACAATTTCTGTGTAAAATCAACAAAAAATCATTGTTGCTATCTATTTATTTAATTTTAAATATTACGAAATGTTCATGTATTTAAAAACGCCATTCATCGATGCATTGTGTCAGATCCATTTATTAATTGTCTAAGGTAATGGGAAAATGCAAAAACTTTTCATTTATTCATGTCCATTGCTTATATAATGAACAAATAGAATCACATATGTATAATTTTCAAGAATATCTTAAGTATATCTTAAATGATTCAGAGGAATCCAAATTTGAAAAAATCGCTAATTTAAATATGTCGCTACGAGAATTTCTTATAACAATTGTATATTGTTTGTTTTTCATGAAAAAAGTGATTGCAAATCTTTCTCACCAGAACTTGAAGCAGTTTCAGTGAAAAAAATGTTTCCAGGCCAAAGTGCCAAAGCTTTGAATTAATTTCTTCAATTTATTTACAAGATTGATACTTGTGGTATTCTAACATATATAATTAAACCTATGTTATTTTCAGGAATATTTGCATCAATTCAGGTGATAAAGCAAAATACACTCTTTAAAAAAGCTTGCTATTTTCCAGTTACTCATGAATTAACAAAACTGTGCTGCTAAGAATTTGCGCGAAACTTTACGAACGAACTCGCTTATTGTCAAACTACCATTCTGGAAGGGCATCATACTTTTGATAAGGAATCGTTCTTCTTCCAAAACTTCGCGCCTTCTTGTCGCTTAACTTCTCATTTTTTACGTATGTATCAATTTACACACCCTTCGAAGCGTCAAATAAATGAAAAATGTTTGGTTTGGAAGCGTTAAACAATCCGTGGTGTGAAACATAGCGGTAAACACTGACTCTGAATATACAAATATCTACTCACTAGCAGTGGCAATGACCTACTGGACACCTTGCCCCTTTCCATCCCTTGCTGAACGGGAGAGAAATTCAGCCAAGTGAAAGAGGAGTGCAGGGAGAGTGACGTTGCCTTGACTCAGTTCAGCTCTGGGGAGACTCTCCACGGGACTGAGTTCGAGTGCAGCAGAATTTGATGAGGGTCGATGGCCATGTCCTGAAAATGCTAAGTGAGCTAACACTGAGCTTCACTGCAATTTTATTCTATTGTTCTTTTCTTTTTGCTTATGCGATTAAATATATACAATTTTTCAAAAAACCGGCTCTGGTCGGCAAAAAAGACTTGTATTCAGATAAGGTATGCAAAATATCAGACAAAATTATTCAACCGTGCAGCTAAGAACTGGAATCTCGTTTTATAACTCTGATAAATACCCTTTAGGTCGGTTTCTACGACTCTCACTGAAAACATACACTCATAATTTTGATTAAGTCATCGGAAAGATGCTTTCTGCAACAAAAAGTTGAATTCAACAAAAGATATTAGAAATAAACGTGTCGAACACAAAAAATTGAATCTTCTACTTCTTCTTGCAGAATGGAGTTCACAGGCCGACGAGAAAGCTAATAGCGAACGTAATCCTGGCCCATCTTCTTCTTCTGCTGCTGCTCGACAACAACATTTGCCTGATCGGACTCCTCCGGAGGAGGCTCCTTTTCGTGGCAGGTCCAGGTTTCCTGCCAGCAGGAATCCTATTGGCAAACGTAATCCTGGTTCTTCTTCTTCTGCCAGACAACATTCACCTGACCGCACTTCTCCAGCGGAGGCTCTCATTCGTGCCAGGTCCATTTCTCCACCCGGCAGGCCACCTTCAGATGGAGTACTTGGATGTACAATAGAACAACTTGGATATGTTCGACTTATTCCTCGCATAAATCGGAACCGTCAATTTGAATTTCGAAGATACGTTATTCCTGCCGGTTTGCCAATTAGGATTCGAGCAGGACGGTACAAATATGTGCCCGTGCCAACCCGAGAATATCTTGTATTATCAACATCCAGTGGTGAGGTTTTTGCAATGTTGGATTATAGTGGGACTCTTCTTGGAATGTATAGGACAGATAAAAATAAATCGCGCATAAAAATAAATATGGTAAGTGGCGCAGTTAATAATTTAACTCAAGATGAAATAAAGGATTGCCCAGTAGGCAAAAATAAACCAGTCTTCCCAAGCAGTTTTATTAGAGCTTCTTCAAATTACAATTCAATACAACATTCATTCGCCCCTACTTCTGCTCAGGAGCCTCCGCTTCACGCCAGGTCCGGATCTCCTCTGGGCTGGCCTTCCTCCCATGAAATACTTGGATATGCACTTTCAAAACTCGGATATATTCGGCTTATTCCCCAGAGAAACCACAACCGCCAATTCGAATTTCGAAGATATGTTATTCCCGCCTTTTTAAACATTATTTTGCGCGCAGGAGAGAATAGATATGAGCCCGTGCCAACCCGAGAACATATTGTTTTATCAACATCAAATGGTGACGTTTTTGCAATCCTGGAGTATACTGGGATTCTTCGTGGAATATATAAGTCAGATGAATATCATTCGAGAATAAGAATAAACATGATTAGCAGTGCAGTTCACGATATGACCGTAATTGAAATGCAGGAATGTCCTGTAGGCAGAAGTTATCCAATCTTTCCACGTTGGTTTAATAAAGTTGATTCAAATGAAGATACTCTACAGTATGTGTATCATTAATTCAATAGAAAAAAGATAAACTAAAATATAATATTCTTTGTAATCCGTAGTCGGATCAAAATTAAATAAAAAGATTTAAATGCAAATATATTATGGTTATTGCCCAAACTGCTAACAGAATTTTTATTATTTTTTCAGCTGCAGCGTATAATTAAGAGGGATATTAATTATTTAGTGCAGTCGCGCAGCCTCATTATCCACGCGCAATGGCGGACACAGTGGGGCAAAATCAAAGAACATTGTTAACGATGACTCGTAGGACGCAATTCCTAATTGATTTTAGATTCTGTTTTTATGGAAAAATTTGTTATTGATTTGAAAAATGATATGTGCAAACGATTTTCAAATTGCTATTACTCAACATTATATATATATATATATACAGGAGGCTCGCTCGGTGTAGACGCTTGCCCCCACCGAACAGGGTTCGTGAACGCTGTTCGCGAACGTTCGTTCGTGCTCGTCCCTTTTCCGTCACTTGTCGGTAAATCGACGAACCATCAAAGGGATTCAGAGTTCGTTGCGCGGCCGGTGTAAACGGTACTTCTGTGGGAGCACGCAGAGAATTTTTGGAGTGCATCGAATTTATTGTTTTTATTGTGAAACATGGAGTGGGACAACGAAAAGTGCCTGGAAATAATTGGGTTGTTTGAAAAGAAGGCAGAGCTTTGGCAATCCGACCACAAATATTACCACAATAAATTAAAAAAATATTAAAAAATTAAAAAAATATGATGACACTTTTTCTTCAATTTTTCCCAGTAAAAAATCAAAGTCCGATGATGAAATGCGGCTGAAATTTTTGAAAAGTCCACTTTCATCCACCCTCAAGTCAGCTAGCATTTGTGTATAATTTCTTCCTTTCAAAAAAGAAGACTCCCACATTCTGCGTTTCCTCCTCTGGCGGCGCTTCTTCTCCAATTCAGACATTATCACTATCGACGCAGCACAGATTGACAGCTTTGATAATTTTGGTGCCATGCTCGTGCACTTTTGTCGGAACTCGGACGAATGCTCGCGAACAACTGCTCGTGAAGGGCGTGCTCAGGCAGTGTGAACGGGAAGCTCCCTCCCTGTTTGCGAATGCTTGTGAGCATTCGTAAACGTTTGCGAACGTTCGTGAACGTTCGCGAACGTTCGCGAACAATGCTCGCTTGGTGTAAACCCCCCTTAAGAAGGCGTAACAACCGTGCCGATAGCTAGGTCGCCCGGTATCCCAGAGTCACCGTTTGAGACACCTAACCCAAGGTGTCTCAAACGGTGACTCTGGGATACCGGGCGACCTCTCAGAGTATCAGCCTTATCCTTGCACGCGCGGCTCTACAAGGATGGACTAACCCTTTCCCTAGCTGCTCGTGGCAACAACAATGAAACCACCAAAAAACCAAAATGTTGTAGATGCGGTTCAAGACAATCGAACGCGCAGAGCAATCGACAATGGGTCGGCAAACAATGCCGATCAGCCTAGAGTTCAGGGTGCTGAAAATAATTTAGATGGAAACACGACGACGAACCGGCAAAACGCCCACATTGAGTGGACGGATCAACTCAGGGATGACGTGCTAGACTGCTACGATGTCAGCATTATCCCTGTTCGCGGAGGCTTTATGGCGCGTATGCACGCCCTGTGGTGCCAGAAACCTCCGGAAAAATGGATATGTACGCGGAGCGCTTCCACAACTGCTGCTTGATCCAGCTGCAGACGAAGATGAAGCGAAATTGAGACCAACCGCAGAAAGCAGGCACCTTCTGAGAGATGATCGCAATTTCATTACAAGAAGAAACATTAACATGCAAGTTCCTCCTAAGCCTCATGATCTGGCTGAAATGGATGCCTTCCTTCGTGAAGATATCTCGCAAGAGTCTGACCTCTGGACCATGAATTGCTCAGTTTATGGTGCTGCGAGAACTTTGGCTGATTCAAATCGAAGGCTGAAACCAACGATGGATCAAAAGACCAAAAGACGCTTGCATCAACTGAAAAAGAAGATTGGATGGGCAAGACAGAATGCGTCCCGTGTTCAATGTGTGATTGACTACATAACATCTGGTAGACCGTTTACGGAAAGGGTTCGAAAGTTCGCCCAAGAACTAAGGATCTTGAATCACACACTAAACATCGCGCCTTTTCAGCGATCTACCTGTTTCTGTAAAAAATCCACCCAAGCTCAAGGAGGTAGAGACTTTTTGGAGAGAGGCGTACAAGATCCCGAAAACACTAGAGTTGAAAGAAGATACTGACAATATCATCCGCTTCAAGGAGTTTTGCGACAACCTCAATCACGGCCGAAGAGGTGAAAAAAGCACTTATAGGCACGAAGAACTTTTCCGCTGCTGGACCAGATTGTATCAAGAACTTTTGGTGGAAGCAGTTTACTTTTACTCACCAACATTTGGCCCGCATATTCACCTCATATTTAAAGTCGGAGACGCCCATTTCGCAGTGACTGGTGTCAGGACGCACTATACTCCTGCCAAAAAAGGCAACTTGTCCAACACTGTGAATTGCAGGCCAATAACTTGTTTGAACACGCTGTATAAGATCTTTACAGCTGTCCTTAACAACAGGATTGTTCGACGAATTAAGCATGTATGGCGAGAGATGTACGAGCAACGTGGCTCGAAAAAAGGTGAAGCAGGCTGTCGAGAGAACCTGCTAATTGCCAGGTGTGTCTGTAAAGATACTGCAGCCCATCAGCGCGTCCTGTCAATGGCCTGGATTGACTACTGGGAAGCTTTCGATTCAACCTCTCATAGACTTATCATCTGTTTGTTGGAAAGCTTGAAGGTACATCCACACATAGTGAGATGCATAGAGAGATTGATGCCTCTTTGGAAAACTAGATTTACTATCTGATCTAGAAATGATCGTGTGACAACGAACAACGTCACATTCCAGAGGGGCGTCTTTCAAGGTGATACCATGAGCCCTTTGCGTTTTTGCATCATACTTGTGCCTCTATCTCTCGCATTACGAAATTCTCCTGGATACCTTTGTGGCGACACTTATCAGCGCGAAAATGAGGTCACTCATGTATTTTATATGGATGACCTGAAGATCTATGCCTCTGGTAAAATCAAACTTCAAATTGCTATAAATATTGTCAAGAACTACACAGGAGAGATTGGGATGGACCTTGGCTTGGACAAGTGTGACAAAATTAATCTGAAGAAAGGAAAGATTACTGGCGTTCCCAAGGAGCATGAGCTTGTGGACATAAGTGTTATCAGACATCTTAATACTGGAGAGACCTATACATACCTGGGTGTGCCTCAAAAGCGCATTCAGGACGTAACATCAGTGAAGGAGTCTCTCCGAAGCAGATACAAGCATCTTCTTCGAGAGATTTGGTCTTCCAATCTGTGGGCGTTGAACAAGGTATCTGCGACTAACATGTTTGCCGTTCCGGTTCTACTCTACTTGTTTGGGGTAGTTCAATGGACGAAGAACGAGCTTAAGGCCCTTGATGTCACTACACGTAAGATCATGCATATGCATAAAAAGCTTGCATATCAATTCGTCAGTTCAGCCATTATATATTTCACGCCGTCAAGGCGGACGCGGACTTCTGAATCTCCAGTGTCTTCATAACCGGATTGTTCTAAGTACAGCTTACATCGTTGCGAATGGCAGAGATCCTCTCCTAAAGATGGTCAGGAACCACGAGATGATTGGCGAAGGAGCGTTCCTTTACAAAGCCGCGGAGCAAGCGGCCGAGACCCTTGACCTGAATCTTAACATCAGAAGTGAGGAAAGTGCATTACTTCATCTAGGTGCTTCACTTCTAAAAACCAAAGTGAAGAAAGCAGAGGTTGAAAATTTTCACCAAGAGCTACTCGACAAGAAAATGCACGGAAACTTTCACAGAAATGTAGAAAAACAGTCCTTGTCGAAGGAGCAAACTTTTGCTTTCCTCAAATCATCAGGGCCTAATTCAGGTACAGAGGGTTTTATTTTCGCATGCCAGGACGGTGTCATTTCCACCTTAACATACCGTAACCGCATTTTATGTCAAGAATTTCCCAGTGATAGTTGCAGAGCGTGTCATGCACACGCTGAGTACCTAGAACACATACTATCGGGGTGTCCGACCCACACGGGAACAACGTATATCTATAGACATAATGCGGCCCTAAGAGTGCTTTATCACCATCCTTGTCGCTCTTACGGTGTTGGCCGCGACCCTGCCCTGCGGAACGTTCCAAGGGAGATATAGTCGATTGTCCGAAACGAGAAGTCCCGAGTAAAAATCATAAGTATGGGAGTGATCAATCATTGACTTTCCAAAGTATATCAAATGTATGGTAAATGACACGATCCCATACTTCAAGTATATTGAAATAGTATAGATAAAGTATATATAAAGTAAAGCTGAAGTATGGCTAATGTATAGCTAAAGTATAGCTGAAGTATAGCTGAAGTATGGGATATACTTCATATATACTTAAGTATAGCTGAAGTACAGATTATACTTCATTTATACTTAAGTATGGCAAAAGTATCGGACATAGAATTGCACTCATTTGTTCTTCAAGATACCCTAGCAACGTGATAAAACATAATGAATCATAAATGACAGCTCGTTCAAAAATGTAAAAAGTTCGCGATTCAAATCATTTCGTGAGTCAAATATGTTTTGAATATTATTCGTGAGGATATAGAATATGCAATGGATATATAATGGACTACTTATATGACTCTTATGTCATATATATTGGTAAGAGATCCAGAATCTTTGATTCCTAAATATAATATTGGTAGCATAAAAAGGTTTGATAAAATTGTTACTTAGTTGAAATGTTTAGTGTTAAATTTCATAAAGTTAAATAATTCATGTCACAATTAACATTTAACTTATTTGCATTTCACTTATTTTAGAATTTAAAAACAATATTCTTTGACCTTGTGAAAATCATGATTCTGGATTTCTATTTTCATGTATTTCAGATAACTGATTATCTCCCATCAGCAATGATACGGCTATACCTACTATAGCCATACATTTCCTATACTTTAGACATAATTTACATACTTGAGCTATACTTAAAATTTATACTTCAGATATACTTTGACTGAACATCAGCTATACTTTATCTATATTTCAGTTATACTGCAGCTATACTTCTCAGACATACTTTCAAAATAGTTCCCCTATACTTCAACTATACATTGTTATACTTTAGCTATATTTGAACTATACATCCACTATACTTCATTCAAACATACATGAAGTATGGGATCGTCTCAAATGCCATACTTTTACTATACTATCTGAGAGATCACTCCCATACGATTTCACAGATGTTTTCCTAGATCAATCCCATACCAAAATTTTTTTACCCGGGGTGCTAAATTTTCTGGAACTACGATTTTCGGGCAGCAGTCTCGGTTGCGCACTCGAGGCCTGACATTGTTCTCCAAGACTTCGAGAAGCGAACTATATTCGTGATCGAATTCTCGGCTCCGTCCGAATACAACATCACTGCAAAGGAGAAAGAAAAAGAGGAGAGGTATCAAGACCTTAAAAGAGAGCTACAACGACTGTACCCAAAATATTCGGTACAAGTAATTGTCCTTATGATGGGTGCTCTCGGAGGTGCAAAACTATCACTGGTTCGTAACCTTAAAGCCATACCCGCGTGCCAAAAATATGCCAAGGCACTTGCGAGATGGATGCAGAAAGCTGTCATCCTTGGGTCCCTTCGTGTCCTCAAGACACACGAGGGTTTCACCGGCCTGTCGTTGTGATTTCGTCTTTGCCTATGACCACCCATCTCACAGTTGTGAGACGTGGCTATATGTGTGATTTACCGCGGCGCTACTGAGGGCTATTGACATTTTTTGGATGGCACTTGCTTTTACTGGGACCCTGCGGTGGTCGTTGAACTTTTTTTTAAATTATATATATATATATATATATATATATATATATATTCTTCCCCTGTAGTGTGAAGTATTTTTTTGACGTTTTCTAAGAAATTTGAACAAATTTGATATGGTTTCATAGATTACAGAAGATCCTAACTATTGTAAGATATTTGAAGTGTCTTCCGAATATTTTGTATGATTTCTCGCGATTTCAGACATTTAAAGAGATTTCTTATGCTTCGCGATAGTTCTTTGTATTTCCTCAAAATTTGTGCACAGAACTTTTAAAATTAAAGGTCAAATCACCGACAACTGTAATTTGATGATTGTGAATTCTCTTTTGTTAAAATACGAAATTTTGTACATTATATGTTCAACTTTATTTTATCAAATGCATAATGCATATATTGCATTTATTTATGTAAGCCGGCCTGCGATTGCTTATTTGCATACTACAAAATAAAGTATAATTGTATTTATCATTATTAATTTAATATGTGTTGCTGATTTCGCATTCAATGTTATTTAATATTTAATATTTTCCTTATCATGCTTCTATAATAATTGGCAAAAATGTGCGCATCCTATAACAAAAAAAATTTTGTTATCATGCATTTTATTACAACTTGTTTCGTTTTTCCATTTTAATTTGTTTATGTTCAATGTTATTTTTCACGATTTGATCCCAAAATATGCATCATAGCGTGAAGTGTTTCTAAGAAAATTTGTAAATGTAATTTAGTCGAAAAATTTTGTTAGATAAAATGTTATTGTAGCGTGTATCGTTTATCCAAAGATTTAATTTTTTTATTTTGAATATATTTAATAGTTAAGCTATGACAGTTCAGGGGCACCACTACCTAGTTCCAGCTGCTACCGACATATGGCGCCAGTGGTCAGTTCCCAAAGCCGGCAATTCAACTGTCGGTAAGGTAGATCCCTGGCACAGACTCTTGACTCGGCCAATAAGGATGGTCCCTGTTTCACCGACCGAAATCACAGGACACTTTTATAAAGGTGGCGCATGTGTGATCAGGGATTCTCTAAGTTCTGAAACATTCTAGAATTTTGCTTTTCTAGGAGTTTCGATCAAAGTGGATCTATTGCCTCTTAGAGTTTTACTCGTTAAACTTTCGGGATCACCTCAGTCATTTAACAGTGATCGAAATATCTGCAAGGCTGGAACAAATTCGTGGTTCGCTTAAGGGCATGCTCTTCGGTGATCACGTGACCAAACCAGTCCTTGGTTATGAAATTTTTTTTGGTGTTCACCATGTCCAACCGCAATGACATATCGCTCTAAAAATTTGGAATATAGGAAATGAAACAATGAATTGCGTTTGTATATTTAGTTTCAGTAATAAGTTTGAAAAAAATTATCCATATAAAAAATAATGAGTGAAATTTCATAACCGAGCTTGGTCATGTGATCTCTACTTTACCGACGTTGAAAGTTTCTTTTTTTCTCCGCCAGAAATTGCAAAAAATGCTCCAAAAATAATGACAGGTTACGTGTGTGCAGATACTTATTTTCTGATTTGCAACGAATGTGCAAATGTTATTGTTTATATTGATTTTTTTGAATGTTTAGACGATTTAGTCCAAAATTTGTGTCATTTATCAACATACGTGAATAAAAAAATATGAAATGCATCAAACCAAACATTACCTGCAAAGTTCTCGACTCGAGTGGTAATATCCTATTTCATCAATTTATAAATGAAATTTCTTTGAAATTATAAATATATTGATGCATACAAACGTTCTTTAGTGCCTTTTAATTAATCGTTCAAATTCTAAACACGGTATCTCAATCCGTGTGGACGTAGTGATATATCATTGCGTTTGGACATGGTGAACACCAAAAATAGTTTTCATAACCGAGGGCTGGTTTGGTCACGTGGGCACCGTAGAGCATGCCCTTAACAAGGTGGTCCCTGCATACACCAAGCAAGAATCAAATTCTGGGGATTCACCAGTTTCCGGAAAATATTCGAACCTTCTAGAAATGTTGTCGCTGCAAACGGCGCTGGAAAACACGTGCTTTCATTCTGGAAAGATCGATCGAAGTTTCCGCAAGGTTCGTTGCACGTGAGGCTCTACCTGCATCAAGTTACTAGAATCACCGATATTGGATGTGTAATCTTGCGCTAAATTCGAGAATGTAATGTAATGTCATGTCATGTCGTGTCGTGACGTGACGTGTCGTGTCGTGTCGTGTCGTGTCGTCGTCGTGTCGTGTCGTGTCGTGTCGTGTCGTGTCGTGTCGTGTCGTGTCGTGT
>CAKNYM010029853.1:825-12557 GCA_932195095.1 Andricus curvator | reverse complement strand
TAGGAATCACTAATGGTCTTTTCGTTTAGTCCACGATAATCAACCACCATTCTCCATTGTTTATTACCATGAGGATCTGGTTTTTTGGGAACAACCCAAACAGGAGAATTATATGATGATACTGATGGTCGAATTATTCCATCCCGGAGGTATTCTTTAGTTTTTTCCATAATTACCTTTTTATGAATGGGTGGGTGACGATCATTTTTTATGTTTACCGGTTTATTATCAGAGGTGACAATTTCATGGGCAACAACATTAGTTGACCCCAATTTGTCATTAGGAAGATGAAATTGTTGTGAATAATCAAAAAGTATAGGGAAAAGACTTTCTTTCTCTTCGTCATTCAAATCAGAGACTCTTATGATTTTCAAAATTTCAGCAAATCTGGAAGCCTGTTTTCTTTCATCAGCAGAAAGTTTGAGGTCCTCATACTCAATGTCTGAATATTCTTCAAGCTCAACTGGTGGTATTGTTAAATTTACTTGCTGATTATTGCAATTTATAAAGAAGATTTTAGCATTTCCGTCTTCAATAAAAACCAAAGACTCACCAGCAAAAATTCCAAGACCACACTGAATTCTACGTACGTAACCTTCTTTTAATTTAGTATCTTTTAATCTAATTGTTACTAATTTCTTTGTTCTTGCAGGTAAACTGATTGTCTTATGGGAGGCAAACGGAAAATCAACGTTTCCTATTTGAAGACAGTCATTTTCAAAATTAACAATGGCGTTATGTTTTTTGAAGAAAGGAATACCAAGAATTCCTTCTTGTGGAATGGGAAATGATTCTGACACAATATGGAAAGAAGCTTCGAGACCCTTTATGATCAATCTGATCTCACCGATAGTGGAAATCATTTCTGGACCTATGCCAACCAAATGCACTATTCGCTTTTTGTTTATCCAAACTGTGGGACTCACCACATTTTCTTTAAGCAAATTGACACCAGCACCAGTATCAATTAAGAAAATCACTTTATCTTTTGAAAAGGAAGATTTATCTAACTCTACCGTCGCATTTGGACCGAATTCGTTGAATTTTCCGAGTGAGAGGACGATCCGCTGGGTTGAGAGGGGTTTCCGCTTGGAGTCGTCTGGCCTCTCGTCAGACAAACCGCCCCGAAGTTTAAATGACTCATATTTGATTTTTCCCTAAACTTAGACCTTTCCTTTTCATGTCTTCGTTTAATGTTACAGTCCTCTACAGAATGGTTATTTCGATAACAGTAAGTACAACCCGTACTCTCTTTGTCCTTTACATTTCTTTTAATCTTCTTAGGACAGTTTCGTTTATAATGTCCAAATTCTTTACCATGATAACATTGCACTGAATCTAAATTACGTGCAGGCTTGGTATCATCCTCTATTCGCATATGAGCTACTCTCTTCACTATGTCTCGTCCTATTTTATTCTTAAAATTGGATCCCGACGAGGCAGAATCAACTGAGTCAGAGAGAGGTCCATGAACTCTTCCCCAACTTTTTACTTTCTGATCGGCTTTAACGGCTAATGCTATAGCATCATCCAAAGTGTTAATTTCTTTATCATGAATGGCCATATAAATGTTAAAGTCTAATCCGCGTAGAAAATTCCCAATCACGGTTTCTTTATATGCTTCACAGCGGCCCACGCCTCTTGCTCCGGGGGTGTTTTCCATTACTTGAGAAGTAAGTTTATTGAAAATTTGATTAACGCGAGCTCCATATTCTTGAATTGACTCATCCGGTTTTCTTTTAACGTTAGCTAAAGTCTGCAAAATTTGACTTACATCTTCTTCCTGAGCGTAAATTCGCTCCAGAGTTTTTAGGATGTCATTAAGTTCCAAATCGCTTTTATCTTGAATATGATAACGCGCTTCACCGGCAATTTTATTCAAAACTATCATGGTCAAGTAAGGTGCATCGCGAGGATCGATCATCCCAATAACAGCCTTACAATATTTCATGAATAATTTAATTGACATATTCTTTCCTGTAAATTCCGGTATCATATCTCTGACTATTCGCGAAATTTTCTCTGGGCCAGAAATAAGATTTTGCGGTAATAAAGGAACAGAGGGGGAGTCCTGGACCTGAGTCTCATGTCTCGGCAAACTATTTCAACTCTCGCCACTTTGATCCGAACTCAAAGAATTTGTCCTATCACTATCAGAAGGATTTTCACTCACTACTAACCTAGATCGCAATTCTTGAGTTAATATCGCAGGTGGTCCAGCAGGACCATCGTTTTTGTCTCGCCTGGACTTTTTCAGGGGTGATGCTTCGTCTACATCTTTCGCATTCTTATCTAAACTACGTTTCCTATTCGAAGCCATGTTATTGAATTTTAATGACTTACTTTTTTGAAGACAATCTTTCGGTGACAAATAATCCAATTAGTAGTGCACAATAAAACTCACAATACTATGGATCTTTTATTTTCACAATTATTCACACGATTCTTCGTAGTTCCAGGACGATGTGCAAAATTCCTTGAGTGTTCTTGATCCTTCAGGAACTTCCTTCAAGTAGTTGTTATTGTTTGCTCTGGAGTTGTTCCCACGGTGCTGTACCCTCTTCTGTTTTGGACCAGTACTACATTCCCGTATCCTTCTTCCGTTGTGGGCAGGTAATTCAGGATCAATTTTTATTTCCCACGTTGAGATAAGGATTTTTTTGTTAAAATTTTTTTTTAAATCCTTTCAAGCCTACGGTTATTGAGGAATAGTTTGGTGGTCTCTATTAAACCGTTAACAACCTTGGTGCCATTGTCGACACCCTATGCTACCGGGAGTAAAACCACCACAAAACCCTGGTAGAAGATTGCGGCTTTTACTTTTAATGTTTATTGTCATACATTGGTAATCTTCTTCTATTGATATTTCAGATCCAAGAGGTAGTGCCATCCGTCAGTGGAGTAATGTCTTTTGTGGCAAGACAGACGGCCTTGAATTTCAGTCTGTGGGTCAGTAGTCCAGTGATCCAGTTTTTCTTCAATTTATTTATTTTTTTTATCCTTTTATGGTACAACAATCCCACCGCTGTCACCAATTGTAATGCCCAAATTTGACCTAGCTTTCCTGTCAATAATTCTCTGCTCGCTGATTGGAAATCAGAACGGGATCGTTGTTGCCGTTGATTCGTTGAAACGAAAACCATTCAAAGGAATTTATTTGAAATAAAGTACACTAGATTTAACAGTTAATGGTCCACAATTTATTAATAATGAGTCTTCACCATTACTGTATCAACTTCACAATTGTTAGTTTGTGGTTAACAAAAATAACTAATCACTTAATTCACAATTGTTTATAATTGTTTATAACGCGGCGTCCTGCTTCACGTTTAACAAATAAGCTCTATATATAATAATAATAATTATATATAATAATTCAAACGAATTTCTTAAGTCCAAGCTTGACCAGAAAAATTCTAAGTCCAAAAGACTTAATTTTACAATATTGAGTGTCGCAGGTTTAGTATTTAAAATGCGGTTCGGAGATACAAAATCTGGCGTTTTTCCGTTGTGCACGCCTTTTTATAAACTATATTTTGGGCGGAGTAATCTCCCACTTTACCTTTTCAGCCAATCAAATCGCTGACGTCATCGAATTTAATAGTCATTTTACCAATTAGAAATTAGGTCGTATGGCTCCGCCTATTAGATTTAAGACGCAATATGACTCATTCGTTGATTGATATTTCTAAACAACTTTGGTCAAAAGTCCAAATTGTGATCGGATGTTTACAATACGACTTCCTGTCAAAAGCTGTTCTAAGGCACGTTTTGCTACTAAAAATAGCTCGATGAGTCATCTTTAGGAATGATAAGAATTTAACCTATTTCTTATTGCGTAGTAGTTTATAAGTATTTCCCTGATATCAACTTAAATTCATAATTCTTATTCTTTCTATTATTTCAGGACAGAGAGAGAGAGAGAGTATTAAATAAGAAGTATTACTTCTAAATTGTTCCTATTCTTTATTTTAAAGTTATAGTTATTAGTTCAACTTTAAATTCTTATTTGAATTTGAACCAACATCGATATATCGAATCCATACCTCGCTAGTCGATACTAGTTTCCGAGATACACTTCGTGTAACTAGACGTATATATTTTGCGAGCTCTAAGACCCCAAAATCTATAACGTTACATGGCTTATATAGATTGTAGTTTTGCGCTCTCATGGGACAGTAGACAAATTATTTGATGCTTTGCGTCGCGCACCGTGCAAAACCGTAACCGACTGTGACGGTGTGGCCCGTTTGCGAATTAAAATGCACACCAACGAACTCTAGGGAGCGCGGCAAGAGGCTCCAGATTCAATTTGAATCATTTTAAATGATCAGAAGCTGAAATACAAATATTAGATAACTTTCAAATGCAGGAACATGAAGGGAAGTTTCATGTATCAGAAACTTCATGTTACAAAGCCTAAATAAGTTGCCAGCTGCTAGTTGCATGGGGTGATTGCACATAATGTAGTACTCTCTCTCTATCCTGAGGTTAGGTTATGTTAGTTCGAACTACTACGCAGTATACAATAAATTGCGTCTTAACTGAAGTTAGGTTATGTTAGCTCAAACTTCTACGCAGTACACAATAAATTGCCTATTAAAGTGAAGTGTTTATTTACTTAGTGAATCATAGGTCTAAATTTAGTATCATTAATGAGTATATGGCGCCAGTCAGACCGGATGTAGAATGGACTTTGGACTTGTTTAGATTTTTTCGTGTTTAGACATGTCAATCATCGAATGACTCATTTTCTAACTCATATCCTGTAGGCGGAGCAAATTGACCTACTTTCTTATTGGCTAATCTATAGGAAAATTCCATAACGTAAGCAATGTGATTGGTTCATGGCCGAGGAGAGGGAATAAGTCTCCTCCCAGTTGTAGGTTATAAAAAGGCACGCACAGCCAAAAAAGGGCAGATTCTTCATCTCGAAAACCGATGAAAACAACTTTTAACCTGCGACTCTCAGTTCTGTGAATCAAATTAAATCAAGGATTCAAATAATTACAAGCTTGTAACGCGACGCGTTGCGCGATTAATTATTGCACTTGTGTGCATCAACCAAAACTGTGAACAATAAATCAAAACCAAACTATTGAATAAATCTTGTGATTCAGTGAACATAAACAATGGTGTTTTTATTTAAACTTGACCTAGTTTAGCGGCAGTGGTTTCCACCACTCAACGGCAGCATTCCGAATTCTCTTCAACGAATCAACAAATGGCTACAACGGAATGAAATTCGACTGCAGATCCTAGGACGTAACACCGACGAAACAAAGTTCTGTTAAAACGCCGATTATTTACAAATGTTTTGAAAAGAGCAAGTGCGCAGACATTTTCTGTCACTTTGTTTATTATTTTAATAATAGGAATCGACAATAACGACAATATTGTTGGTTATGTTACAAGTTGACAGACATCAATGAACAAGCTGAACGATGGGAACGCGAAATAACGCAATCAAAAAGGCGGATACATTCGTCACAAGATTTTTGTCGCTAGAATTCACTAGCTAGTGATTTGACGTTTTGCGCGTTACGCCGAGTTTTGCACCTCTGTGAAGATAGCCCCCAAATTTGCAATATCCAATTTATTTTGTTTGTAATCGTTTATCCGTCGTTTGATTGTGGACTACCATGGCAGATGAAAGCAGAAACTCATGAGAGTGAAAGAGACAAATAGATCTATCCGTCTCTTTTACTTTTGTGTTTGTAGGTCAACTTGCGGCGTTTGACGGTAAGAATTGTAAAAGTTCCCTAGTAGCAAGATAACTGCAGACTGGCGCAAGCTGGGCGCCAGAAAAAGAAGAATCTGTTTGCAGCCTGGCGCCCGGCTGGTTCCGCTTTGGCGTGCTGTCCTGGCACCAGAGTCTGGTATAGCAGATCCTGGCCCAGACTGGTCATGATATACACCAGACAAAATTAAAATAACGTAAAATGGTATTAAATAGGTTTCTGTAATAGTTTTACACTATATTTCAGCCTTTTCTGGGAAAATATTCTGCGGAGCCGTCACAACATTCCAGGAGACACACTGAAATATTAAAAACATAACCTGTTGTCGTATAAGCTGCATGCTTGCATGTTTGGTCATACTTGTGAATCGTTCAAATTTCCGATTTCGGTTTCGATCGCGCCTCGTTCTCTATCGCACATGGTAGAAAGAGAGGTCCGTTCGATTTAAGGCATCGGAGTCCCACCCCAGGATTCCAAAGTAGTGTTCTCCCGTCGCTAACCCCACCTCTGCACTCGCATCGATAACACCATGATAGCCATGTGTGTGGCGCCGATTTCGAAAGCTTGGCTCACCTGCTCTATCGGTGCCCTCGGCTTGCGTCAGGCAGGTTTATAAATCTATGCCACATTATTATACCATTAAGCCATTTCCCTTTCGGGGTAGGCGTGGCTTGCTCGGTTGGAAAATAGTAGTGTGTATATGGGTATATAGGTATAAAGTAGGTAGGTATACAGGTATAAGGTAGATAGGTATATAAGTGTTAGGTATAGATATTTTAGATTGATCTGGAATTCTCGTGTTATTTATTCAAATGACACGTTTATTCCGCAATACTGCTCCGACCCAGGTTGCTGATCAATCTCTCTAGCGATAATTTAAATAAGATTTTTTTTTAATAAGATTTTAATTTGATTTGCTTTTACTTTTTTGGGAGTGAAAATAGATTTTTTTAACTGAAAATTTATCTGTTAGGTTTCAAATGAACATTTCTTGAAATTTCTTATTTTTGGGTAGAAAATTCAATTATTTTGTATAGAAAATTTCCACAATTTAGTAGAAATTCAACTGTTTTGTAGAAGATTCGTTGTTTTTTGAATGAAAATGAAACTATTATTTTCTTTACGTTTATTAATTACTTGGTTCAAAATTAATGTAGTTTGTTGAGAATTTGTGTTTCATAGTACAAAATTAATCTTCGTGGTTGGAAATATATACCATTAAACCATTTCCCTTTCAGGGTAGGTGTGACACTACCCGATTCGGGTAGTGTTTCTAGGTTTTTCTTGTAGTTATAAATAACTACAAGTGTGGGCTCACCACACCCACGATGTGCCAACAGCACTCATGTCAGTATTCTTGAATGGTCACCCATCCAAGTACTAACCGCGTCCAACGCTGCTTAACTTCAGTGATCTGACGAGAACTGGGGTTTTCAGCGTGGTATGGCCGTTGGAAATAATAATTAAAATTTTTATTCATGTTTTGGTTTTTATTTTTTTATAAATATGGGAAATAATCATGATACGTGTGTCTGCTGGTATACTAGGAGCGTCAAAAAAATTACTGCGCAGCCATAGGTCCCATAGAAAACTACTGCGCACCGAATTAAGTTAAATAAATCTTCCAAACTGTTCTGAAACTTGCCACGCATCATTCCCTCACAAGCGGTCATTTTCTTGATTGACCGAACCTTTCCCTAACCTTTCAATGCAATATTCCCAACCTTACAATGCAAGTTTCAGGAAATCTTCACGGAGTTTTTTGTGCTATCTGGGAAATTTCGCACAATTTCGCACAATTTTGCACAATATCACACACAAACAAATTTTAATGCATTTTTAAAAATAACTTCAGCTGATCTCTTAAATAACTAATTAGGAATATAAAAGAAATATACAAGTTTTCATTAAAATGAGATTTTACAGATCTGGCAATAAATTAATTGCAATATCGTTAGCCTCTTGGGCATCAGATGTAGAAAATTGTTATTTTTTTCCGCCTTGACGCTTGTTTTTTTTTAATTTTATACAGCATTCGCTGCTGACTAATGTTCTAATTGTTGCTGGGAACCAAAGGGGTGGAAAAATTCAGACTCGTCCCTTCAAAGCTCTGAAGATTGCCTGCTATTTTCCTTCGTGATTGCGCGCGCGCAATTAATGCGTTCTGTCAGAATGCTCACTTGCTGCTTCCAGCGTCAGTTGTTAGCGTTTATTGTGAAAGAGTTTTGTTTATTTGTTTTTAATATGGCCTCAAATTGTCCTATTTGCAAAATAAATTTTACACAATATTACAATTTGAGACAGCATGTTAAAAGGTTACATCCTGGTGAGTAAGGTAACTTAATTCACCTATTTATATAATTATATAGTAATGTGTATAAATTATTAAGTTATATATAGGTTATGTTTACCAGTGTTTCACAGTAAAGCCTTACTTACTTTTACCTGAATTAAACGTTAAATTTTTCTGGTAATGGTAGTGGTAACGCGTTACTTATTTGAAAAACTAACGCTAACGTTAACAAGCGTCAAGACGGAAAAAAATTACAATTTTCGACGCTTGACGCCCAAGAGGCTAACGAAATTGCAATTAATTTATTGAAAGATCTGTACAATCTTGTTTCAATGAAAACTTGTATATTTTGTTATATTCCTAATTAGTTATTTAAGAGATCAGCTGAAGTTATTTTTAAAAATGTATTAAAATTTGTTTGTGTGTGATATTGTGCAAAAATGTGCGAAATTTGTCTCTCTGTGATATTGTGCAATTTGTATTTATACAAAAAAATTTAATGGTTGATATTTTGGTACAGAGGAAGATTTTTCAGTTAATAAAGACGAATTTTTAACCACGATGATTAATTTTGTACTATGAAACAGAAATTCTCAACAAGCTACATTACTTTTGAACCAAGTAGTTTGTAACGTTATTCTATTTTTCCCTTCTACCTTTTAATTTTCACAAAAAATAATTAAAAGACCAGAAGATTTTTAAGTTGAGACATTTTTCCTTCAATTGAGGGCATCAAACTCATTCTTCTGACATCTCAGGCCTTGAGGACAATTTTCATAGTTAATTTTACTGTTTTACTGTTAGATTTAATTGTATCGAGTTTTCCTCACATGAAATTAATTCACGAGAAAGCGGATTGCTCGACAATTTACTGTGTCCTGTTCAAGAAATTGGCTCCGAGTATGCACGTCGGTTCCATTCTTGAGGGGACGATAAATCTGAAACGAATTGAACTATTAGCAACAAGAATATTAAATGAAACTTTATCCGTCAATTGAGGTTCCCAATCTGCATTGAAAGAAACTTCACTCTTTTCGACTTTTAGCCCCTTATTTTTAAAGTAGTTTTCAACCAAGAATTCCCTTGAAATGTAATTATCCTCAAGCTCTGGGTCCAAAACAGCCCTTATTTGAAATGTTCTCATTTTTGTGAAATAATTTTAGAATTCCGTGATTTTTATAGAGGATGTAGGCACACAGAGGCGAGGTACAAATTGCGTACGCCTTCGCAGGTTTGCAGTTCCGAATATCGAGAGTTCTAGCCAAGCGATCACGCCTGAATTGGCCAATTAATTACCTTTAAATTATATCAAACCGATTTTATTTTAGTTCCTTAGATTTATTTGTCCTTATTGAATAAACGATTATGTGCATATTCAGTGCGATATCCTACAAATTTTTCCCTCCCTGGCGAAGAACTGAGGATTAATTTAGCTGTGAATTTATTAAATGAGACGGTATTCCGTGCAAAATTGAGTGCAATTTTTTTCCTCCGGAATATCGTCTTATTTTCCTATCAATTTTGTACTTCTGACTAGACAGACATTTTTTGGTAACACTTTTTCTTTTTGTGTTCCAAAACTTCAATTTAATTGCAAAGTTTTCTACCCTTTAAAAATCTGTTTCGTTTTGATTCCGAAAAATGCATGACCTTATGTTGGGAATTTTACTAATTCCTAAAGGTGCAATGAATTTTTCAGTCAATTCGCTTGCTCAATTAATGGTAACTTTGCGGGTTTAAAACTCCCTTGCTTTCACTAGTTGATTTCCCGAATGAAAACGGGTTGAAAAACCAGAGAGAAGGTTGTGGAAGCCGTAAAACACATCACCAAAAATTGGTCACAATTTATCACCCCATACTCCTCATTGCCATTTCAGATGTCATGCTCCAGAGTGGTTGGCTAGCATCCTTAAGCTCTCGTATTAAAACGAGTTGGAAAAGGATGAGCGATCTAGGGATCTCTAGCTACACTCTCACGCATTCCATCACTGACAATTTCAGAGATGGGCAGACTTCTAAAGGTTTATGTATCAAACAATATTTTTTTTTATTCCTAAATTGGAAACCTGTGAATAGAATTAAGTTTTTCCTCAGCTCTCTGCATTAAGTCGTACCTTAGCTAGACGATACCACTTGCATCGGTGAACGGATTTCTAAGTAACGCGATCTATCGAAGAGCCAAACGCCAGACGTATGTTCCCTCTGAACTGGCAAGCGCTGACTGGCAATTCGACTGATCCTTGGTAATCACGAAGGTCCCGTCGTCGCGGGTCCTCGTACCCCTTCTCTCCAAGGTGGTTGCGCACGCAACCGCACCTGTTTCGCGTAGCGGTACATATGACCTGTGGGTCAAAATATCTCAAGTGTGCCACTTTCAAATCGATAGTTCTATTTTCAATCAATTTATACAGTTTTCGATTCGTTTTTATATCAAAATAACTCCCCTAAAATATTTTTGCAAAAAATTTATTTTTTTAAAAGTTATTAACAATCAAAGTTCTTGATCATATTTTTTTCAAAAATTGAGTACTCGCGAACGGTTCATCAAAATTCAATAATAGGGTTATGAAAATTTTTATTACAAAGTATACTTTACGCTCAAAAATTGTTCGGTAGTACAAAAATTTTGTTTATTGTTTAAATAATCGTTTGTTTTAAACAATTGGAAATTAATTAAACTTCTCCGCCTGTGAAAGAATTCTTCCACGTTCCAATAGATTCTAAAATATCTTCCAAAAATTTTGGTGAAAAAAAAAGTTATTATTTTGCAGTAGTTCAAAAGTTATTGATTTTTTTGTGACCGCACTCCGACCTTTAGCGCTTGTCGAGCACGCACAATTATGTAAACAAATGCATAGTTTAGGCGTTTGTTGGAAGAAAGTAATCGTTTTTCTTTCTTAGTAACATTAAATTATATGACTGGTAATATTTAGTGATTGAGATTGGTCACTCGATATTATTTGTTTATTTTATAAACAAATTTTATAAATAAAAGCATAGTTTGGTCATTTATAGACAGAAATTAATAGTTTTTCTTTCTAATCGTCTTCAACTTACATAGGTGGTGATGTTTAGTGACAAAGAATTGTCAATCGATATTATTTGTTTATGTTATAAACAAATATATATATACCATTAAACCATTTCCCTTTCAGGGTAGGCGTGACACTACCCGATCCGGGTAGTGTTTCTAGGTTTTTCTTGTAGTTATAAATAACTACAAGTGTGGGCTCACTACACCCACGATGTGCCAACAGCACTCATGTCAGTATTCTTGAATGGTCACCCATCCAAGTACTAACCAAATCTTATAAACAAATTCATAGTTTGACCATTTATAGATAGAAAGTGATCGTTTTTCTTTCTAATCGTCTTCAAATTACGTAAGTGTTGATTGTTAGTGATCTCTTCAAGGCAAGAGTGGAGCAAGAATGAATTTGAAATGGATCCTGAAATTATCGAAATGATTCACAAGTACATTTGGAAGCTAATTTTTCTAGAACATCACAAAACATTTCCAGTGATATTGTTTGAAGGAAATAATAAAAAAGATTACCTTCTGTCTACAAATGGCTGAACTATGCATTTGTTCATAAAAGAAACAAATAATATCAAATGACAATTCTTCTTCACAAAATATCACCACTTATTTAATTTGAAGACGATTAGAAAGAAAAACGATCACTTTCTATCTATAA
>CAKNYM010029851.1:317-12716 GCA_932195095.1 Andricus curvator | reverse complement strand
ATTTTATTCTGCAAATTTCGAGTTCTGCGAATCGATACCCTACCATAAATACGAGTTTCCGGAGAATAATAATTTCAAATTGTTTCGAGTTATTTCGAGACGGTTCGAGAAATAATCGAAAATGGCGCCATGCGCTTTTTAATATAGGACAAGTAGCAGAAGCGCGCTAAAATTTAAAATAAATTCCACACCATTTTCTGAACTCTTGGAAATTGTAATGTGTTTAAAATATTTATAACTAAAAAATTAGGAATAATTTAACAATTAACAGATACTTTTTTACCTTATATTTCTCAAACGGAAAACATTAAATTTTGTATTTCAAACTGTTGAAGACCTTTGTTCCATTGATTATTATTATTATTATTAAATTATTCAATATATTATTTAGATAACATAAATGATATATCAAAAAAAAATATTTTTATTTTAAATTAAAAATAGTTGAATTGATGCCAAAAATACAAATTTTTAATAAAAGAGCTGAATTCCCTACAAAAAAAATTAATTTTTACCTGTTGCATTTTAAAACAAATCAAAAATTGAGCTTATTAGAAAAGAGACAAATTTTCTACAAAATAGTTCAATTTTTAACACGAAAATATGAATTTTTAATTAAATAAATGAATTTTCTTCCAAAAAAGAGGAATTTTTAACGAAATAGTGACATTGTCAACCAAAGAGATGAACTTTTGACTAAAATGATGAATGTTTAGTAAAAAAAAGGAATTATCAACAAAATAGTTGAATCCTCGACCATAAAAGATTAATTAGCAATCAGTTGCATTTTTAACTGAGAAACACAAATTTTCAACAAACTAGTGGAATCCTCAACAAATACAGATTAATTTTCAATCCAAAAAGACGAATTTGCAACCAAATAGTTCAAATATTATCTTAAAAAAGATTTTTAAGTCATTAAAGAAAAAAAAATCACCCAAATTATTATTTTTGGGGGATAAATAATTTAAAATACAAAATAAAAATCTCTACCAAACACTTATTTTTACAAGTTTATTTGTTCATTTGTTTTTAAAGTTAACTGAATATATAATTTTCCTAAGATTTCTTGAGAAAATTCAAAAATCTGTTTGAAGCTTCCAAATATGTCGAAAAAGCATAATTTTTTATTTTTCAGGATTTTGTAAAATGTTAGGAAAAATTCGAGTCAGTTTGAAAGATATTTAGGTTTTTAGAAGTTTGAATCTCTTAAACTGACTTGAAATATTCCTAAAATTTTGAAAAATCTTCCAGAATTAAAAAAATTGCCCTTAAATCTCCAAGATATTTTCGAAATTTTTAGAAATATTTTGAAATTATAATAATATTTTGAAACTTTCTCAAATTTTCTTTAAATATAATTTTTCAAAATGAAAAATTATTAAAAATTTTCCCGGGAATCTCAAGAAACTTTTTTATTTTCTTGAAAACTCTCAAACTTCTTAAAAAGCATCTAAATTTTTTTCGAAATCTTCCAGAAATTACATTTTGTTAAAAAATTTTTTCAAATTTAAAATCATTTTTGAACCATTTTTTAAACTTTTGAACCTTCTGAATATCTTGTAAAATTCTTCGAATTCTTCCAAAATTTTTCTTGAAATTTTGAAAAATTAAAAAGCTTGCCTTCAAATCTTCCAGATTCTGTTTTGAAATTTTGGAAATGCTAATTTTTTCAAATATTATCTTATAATTATTTTTTTCAAAATAAAAAATCAGTTCAAAATATCCCATGAATTATGATAAATATTTTTTATCATCGTGAAACCTTTTGAAATTAAAAAAAAATTTATAATATTTTGCAATCTTTCTAATTGAAAGATTTTGCTTGAAAATCTTTGCCATTCTTTTGCGAAATTTTAGAAAATCTTCTGAAATCTTTGTCAATTTTCTCTTAAAATTTATTTTCAAAATGAAGAATCAATGTACATTTTCCCAGGAATTAAAAAAAAATGTTATTATCTTGAAGCCTTTTGAACTTCTTGAAAAGCTTTGAAATTTTTTCAAAAATTTAAAAAATTTACATTTTGCTTTAAATTTTTAAAAATATTTTCAAATTATTTTTTTAAATATTTCAAAAACTTTTACACCTTCTGAATATCTTTTAAAATCATTCGAATTTTTCCAAAATTTGCTCAATATTCTGAAATATTACAAAAATTGCTCTAAAATCTTCCAGAATCTGTTACGACGATTTTAGACATCTTTTTTAATCTTTTAAAATTTTCTTTCATATTTTAAAATGTTTCTAAATATTCTCTTGAAATTAATTTTTCAAAAATCATTTTAAATTTGTCCATGAATTCTAAGAAAATTTTTTTATTATCGTGAACACTTTCAAAATCCTTAAATATCTTCGACATTTTTCCCGAATATTTAAAAATGTACATTTTTTAAAACTTTTGAAATATTTTCAACTTTTGAATCAGTCTTGAACCTTTTCAGAATTTCGAAATGTCTTCAACTTACTCGCATTTTTTATAAATCTTCATGATCTTGCTAATTGAACGATTTTTCTAGAAAATCTTTCCCATTCTTTTTCGAAATTTTATAAAATAATTAAAAATCTTTAGAAATCTTTGTCAATTTTCTCTTAAAATTTATTTTCAAAATAAAAAATCAGTTTACATTTTCTCAGGAATTTTAAGAAATTTTTTTATTATCTTGAAACCTTTTAAAAGTTGCTAAAAAGCTTCTTCATTTTTGAAATCTTGAAATATACATTGATTATTATTATTGAATATATATTATTTAGATTTCTCATAAACCTGAAGTTTGCAGACTCTTTTTTTGAATGGGGACAAAAAAAAATTCGTTTCGTTAAAAATTCAACTCATGTTAAAAATTATTACTTTTTGGTTAATCATTTCAATTGAAAATTTATCAGCTTGGTTGCAAACAAATTTTTTTCACTGACTATTTAACTATTCCATTCTTTGTTGAAAATTGATCTTTTTTAGTTCAAAATTCAACTATTTGATTGAAAATTTTTCTTTGTTAGTTGAAAATTCAACTATTTCGTTAAACATTCATGCCTTTTGTTAATTTTCTTGATTGAAAATTCATTTCTTGCAGTTGAAAATTCTACTTTTTAGTCTAAAATTCAAGTATTTTAGTTAAATATTCATAAATTTAATTTAAAATGCATCTTTTTGGTTACAAATGAAAACTACTTGGTTGAAAGTTAAACTCCTTTGTTAAAAGTTTATCTGCATGGTTGAAAATTTAACTATTTTGTTGAAAATTTATCTTGAGATTAATTTTGTGGATCAATAATACAAATTTTTTTAATCAAAAATTTGAAATAAATTTAACAAATTTTTTGAAGCGTAAACAAATTAGGAAAACTTGAGCATTTAACCGATACTTGGATTCTATGTTATATTTCTGAAAAGGAAAACATTAAATTTTATATTTCAAAGTGTTGAAGACCTTTGTTCCATTTATTATTATTAAATTATTGAATATTAATTATTATTACAATTATTTAGATAACATAAATTATATTTCAAAAAGAAAAGATTTTAATTTTAAATAAGAAATATATTTGAATTCATGCCAAAAAAGACGAATTTCAAAGAAAAAGCTGAATCCTCAACCAAAAAAAAAATTAATTTTTACCAGTTGCATTTTTAACCATAAAAGATTACGTTTATTCAAAACGGGACGAATTTTCTACAAAACAGTACAATTTTTTAACGCAAAAATATGAATTTTGAACGAAATAGATGATTGTTCTACCAAAAAAGATGAATTTTCAATCAGTTGCATTTTTAACCGGGGAAAACAAATTTTCATAAAAATAGTGAAATCCTCAACAAAAACAGATTAATTTTCAAACCAAAAAGACGAATTTTCAACCAAATACTTCAACTTTTGATTGAAAAAGATTTTTCAGTCATGAAAGAAAAAAAATGTCACACAAATTATTATTTTAGGGAATAAATAATTTAGAATACAAAATAAAAATTTCGAATAAACATTTCTTTTTTCAGTTTATTTGTTCAATTGTTTTTAAAGTTAAATAAATATATAATTTTCTTAAGATTCTTGAGAAAATTCAAAATTTTTATTGAAGCTTTCAGATATGTGGAAAAAGTATATTTTTTTATTTTTCAGGGTTTTTTGATAAATTTTAGGAAAAATTTGAGTCAGTTTAAAAGATATAGAAGTATGGAAGATTAATATGTCTTAAACTGACTTGAAATATTCCTAAAATTTAGAAAAATCTTTCAAAATTAAAAAAATTGCTCTTAAATCTTCCAAATATTTTCGAACTTTGTAGAAATATTTTGGAACGTTTTGATACTTTGTCACATTTTCTTTAAAAATTAATTTTTCATAATAAAAAGTCATTAAAATTTTTCCCAGAAATCGCAAGAAAGTTTTTTATTTTTTAGAAGCTTTTCAAACTTCTTAAAATAATCTAAAATTTTTTTCCAAATCTTCCAACATTTTATTTGAAATTTTGGGAAATCTTTTCAAACTTGAAGTCATTTTTTTAAACCATTTTTGAAACTTTCAAATCTTCGAAAAATATGTTTTAAAATTCTTCAATTTTATCCAACAATTTTTTTGAAATTCTGCAAAATTAAAAAACTTGCCTTCAAATCTTCCAGATTGTGTTTTGACAATAAATTTTGGAAATCTTTTGAAATGTTTGAAATTCTTTTCAAATATTCTCTTACAATTAATTTTTTTTAATAAAAAATTACTTTGAATTATCCCATGCATTTTGAGAAATATTTTTTATTATTGTGAAACCTTTCAAAGTTTTTTTTTTTCAAATTTCTTATAAAACTTTGTAATCTTCCTAATTGAGCATTTTTTCTTTAAAATCGTCCACATTTCTTTTCGAAATGTTCGGAAATAAATACAAATGTTTAAAAATATTTGTCAAATTTCCTTAAAAATTAATTTTTCAAAATAAAAAGTCAGTTCAAATTGTCCCAGGAATTTTAATAAATTTTTTTATTACCGTAAAACCTTTTCAAATCTTTAAGAAGCTTCAAAATTTTTATTTCCAAATATTTCTTCTCGAAATTTTAGGAAATAAATACAAAGTTTTAAAAATATTTATCAAATTTCCTTAAAAATTAATTTTTCAAAATAAAAAATCAGTTCAAATTGTCCCAGGAATTTTAAGAAATTTGTTTATTATCGAAAAACCTTTCCAAATATTTAAGAAGCTTAAAAATTTTTATTTCCAAATATTGAAATATGTAAGTTTTTTCAAATCTTACATTTTTGAAATATTTTAAAGTCTGAAAAAGGTTAGGAATAGTTCGAGTAAGTTTGAAAGATATTCAGACGTTTAGAAGTTTTGACGATAAATATCCTAAAATTTTGAAAAATCTTTTAAAATTAAAAAATTCCCCTGAAATCTTCCAGATATTGTCGAAATTTGTAGAAATATTTTGAAATTATAATAATATTTTCAAATATTTTGAAACTTTTTCAAATTTTCTTTAAAAATTAATTTTTTTAAATAAAAAGTAATTAAAAGTTCTCCCAGGAATCTCAAGAAATTTTTTTATTTTCTTTAAACTTCTGAAATTTCTTAAAAAGCTTCGAAATTTTTGTCGAAATCTTCAAAAATTGACATTTTGTTTACAATTTTTGGAAATCTTTTCAAACTTAAATTCATTTTTTAACCATTTTCAAAACTTTTGAACCTTCTAAATATCTTTTAAAATTCTTGCAAGTTTTGTTTAATATTATATTAAAATTAATTTAAAAAAATGAAATATCAGTTTAAATTATCCCATAAATTATAAGAAACCATTTTTATTATCGTGAAACCTTTTGAAATTGAAAAAAAAAAATTATAAAATTTTGCAATCTTTAACATTTTTTTTCGAAACTTTAGAGAATAATCTAAAATCTTAGTCAATTTTCTCTTGAAATTTATTTTCAAAATAAAGCATCAGCTTAAATTTTCCCAGGAATTAAAAATTTTTTTTTTATTTTCTTGAAGCCTTTTAAACTTCTTAAAAAGCTTTGAAATTTGTTTTTAAATCTTAAAAATTTACATTTTGTTTCAAATTTTGGAAAATCTTTTCAAACTCTGAATATCATTTGAAATTCTTCGAATTCTTCCAAAATTTTTCTTGAAATTCTGAAAAATTACAAAACTTGCCTTCAAATCTTCCTGATTCTGTTTTGACAATTTTGGAAATCTTTTGAAATGTTAAATTCTTTTTTAATATTATCTTGAAATTAATTTTTCAAAATAAAAAATCAGTTTGAATTTTCCCAGGAATTTCAAGACATTTTTTTAATATCGTAAAACCTTTCAAAATCTTTAAGAAGCTTTAAAATTTCTATATCCAAATATTCAAAAATGTAAGTTTCTTAAAAACTTTTTTGAAATATTTCCAAGTTTTAAATTAATTTTTAATATTTTAAAAACTTCTAAATGTCTCTTGAACTTGATCGAATTTTTTACGAATCTTTGTAATTTGCTAATTGAAAGATTTTTCTTTAAAATATTTTCCATTCTTCTTCGTAATTTTATAAAATTATTGAATCCTCGACGAAAAAATATTAATTTTCAATTAGTTTAACTTTTAACCGAAAAAGACGAATCTTCAACAAAATAGTGGAATTCTCAACCAAAACAAATTAAATGATTTTGAATACAAAATAAAAATTTTGAATAAATATTTCTTTTTTAGGTTTATTTGTTCATTTGTTTTTATGGTTATAGAAATATAATTTTTGTAGGATTCTTGAAAAAATTCAAAAAGATTTTTGAAGATTTCAGATGTGTCGATATTTGATACTTGTAGCAATCTTTTGAAATGTTTTTAAAACTTTTCAAATTTTCCTTAAAAATTCATTTTTGTAAATAAAAAGTCATTACACATTTTCTCAGGAATCTCAAGAAAGGTTTTTCATTTCCGTGAAGCCTTTGAAACTTCTTAAAAAGCTTAGAATTTTTTTTTAAATCTTCCAAAATTAAAATTTTTTTTTTAATTTGTAATCTTTTCAAATTTCCAAGTATTTTTTAATCCTGTCCAAAACATTTAAATTTTCTAGATATCTTTTGAAATTATTTGAATTTTTCCAAAAAAATGTGTTCAAAATTCTGAAAAATAAAAAAGATGCCTTCAAGTCTTCCAGGTTCTGTTTTGACAACTTTGGAAATTTTTTGAAATTTTTTTAAGTCTTTTTGAATATTGTCTTGAAATACATTTTTCAAAATAAAAAAATCAGTTCAAATTATTCAATGAATTTTAAGAAATATGTTCTATTAACGTGAAACTCTTCAAAATGCTTAAGAAGCTTGAACATTTTTATTTACAAATATTCAAAAATGTACATTTTTCAAGTTTTAAACAATCTTTTTGAGTTCTAAATTAATTTTGAATCTTTTTAAAACTCCTAAATATTTCTTAAACTTACTCGAATTTTGTATAAAACTTTGTAATCATGCTAAATGAACATTTTTGCTTTAAAATCGTCCACATTCTGTTTCGAGATTTTAGGAACTAATTCAAAATTTTTTGAAATATTTGTCAATTTTCTCTTAAAATTTATTTTTCAAAATAAAAATTGAGTTTAAATTTTGCCAGGAATTTTAAGAAATGTTTATTTCAAAATATTCAAAAACGTGCATTTTTTCTAACTTTTTTGAAATGTTTTCAAGTTTTAAATAAATATGACTCTTTTTAAAACTTCTAAATGTTTGTTAAACTTGATCAGATTTCTTATAAATCTTTATAATCTTGTTAATTGAGAAATTTTCCTTTAAATTCGTCTGTATTCTTTTTCGAAATTTTAAGAAATAATTTAAAATGTTTTGAAATCTTTATTAATGTTCTCTCAAAATTAAAAAAAAAAATTAGGAATCAGTTAAAAATTCCCCAGGAATTAAATTCTTTTTATTATGTTGAAACGTTTTAAAATTCTTAAAAAGCTTTTCATTTTGAAAATCTTCAAAAATCTACAAATTATATTTTGTATATCAAAATGCTGGACACTTTTCTTACATTGATTATTATTATTATTATTGAATATATTATTTTAATAACCTTAAATTTCTCATAAGCCTGAAGTTTGCAGACTTTTTATTTTAAACGGAAAAAAGGAACGACAGCTCCAACCAATCATAAATACGAGTTTCCGGACAACAATAGTTTCAAATTGTTTCGAGTTATTTCGAGAAATAATCGAAAATGGCGCCATGCGCTTTTCAATATAGGATTTTTTTAATTTCGAAAAAGATATTTAATTCTGTGGATCAAGAATAATAATTTTGAGAGATAAAAAACGTCTTTACACTCAGGCGTTTAATTTTTGGCCCCTGAAAGCCCGGAAAAAGACCCGGAAAACCTGAAATTGTCAGGGAATTTTCAAATACCTGGAAATGTCAGAGAATTTTTTTGAGAGCGAGCTCAATTTTTTTTTAGTGGAAATATGAAATTGAATAACAATTATTCTTTATATGTAAAAGTAGCTTAATATTACTGTAATTAACTATTTCGTTGAAAATTCGTTTCTTTTTCGTTTAAAATTAATTGTTTTAACTAAAAATTTAACTGTTATATTTTTGGCTAAAAATTGATAGTTTTTGGTTGAAAATAAATGTATTTTGTTGAAAATTCGTTTTTTTTGGTAGAAAAAAATAATCTTCTTTGTTGAAAATTCATCTTTTTGCTTCAAAATTCAACAATTTGTTAGCCATTTTTTCTCTCTCTTGACTGAAAAATCTTCATTAGATCAAAATTTAACTCATATTGAAGATTCGTTTTTTTTTTGTTGAATTCAAACTGTTTTTGATCAAAAATAAAACTCTTTTTTGATTGAAATATCAAATTCTACATTTTTTGTACTAACACTTTTGTTACAAACTAATTTTTTGGTTGAAAATTCATACGTTTAATTCAAAATTCATCTCATTGGTTGCTAAATGAGATATTTTGTTGAAAATTCGTTTTTTCTTTGGTTCAAAATTAATTTTCTTTACTGCAAATTTTACTATTTCAGTTGAAACTTTAAGTATTTCGTTCAAATTTTTGTTGATGTTAAAAATTATTATTTTTGTAAACTTTTGGTTTGAAATTTAAATAATTCATTTAAAAATTCATCATTTTAGTTGAAAATTCATCAATTTGTTTGAAAATATAACTATTGCTTTCAAAATTACTTGAACATAAAATGTAATTATGTCAAATAAATATTCCATTATTTTAATTGAAAATGCGTCTCTTTGATTGAAGATTAATTTTTTGAATTAGAAGTTCAACTATTCAATTTTTGTTTCAAAATTCATATTTTTTAGTTGAAGATCCATGCATTTCGATGAAAATTCATCATTTTTGGTAGAATCTTTAGTTGAAAATTTATCCTTTTGGTTGAAAATTCAACTATTTCACTTAAAGATTCATTATTTTAGTTAAAAAGTCATAATTTTAGTTGAAAATTCATCAGTTTGGTTGAAAATAAATTTTTCTTACTAACAATTCAACTATTCCATTTTTGGTTGAAAATTGATCTTTTTTAGTTGAAAATTCAACTATTTGATTGAAAATTTTTCTTTTTTAGTTAAAAGTTGAACTATTTCGTTGAAAATTCATGTCTTTTATTTAAAACCGGCTTTTCAGTAGAAAATTAATCTTCTTGGTTGAAAATTCAAGTATTTCAGTTAAATATTCATAATTTTAGTTGAAAATTCATCTTTTTTGTTAGAAATAAAACGACTTGGTTGAAAGTTAAACTTCTTTGTTAAAAGTTCATCTTTTTGGTTTAACATTCATATCTATTTCAGTTGAAGAATTATTCCTTTTAAAAAATTTGAAATAGTTTATCCAGTAATCTGAATTTTCGCTTAAGCATTAGATTTTTAATCAAAATGATAAATTTTTAATTAAAATGATCAATCTTTCATGAAAAAATGAATTTTCAACAAAGTACTTGAATCCTCGGAATTTTCAACCAAAGCAGATTAATTTTCAACAAAAAAAACAGGTTTTAAATACGAAATGAAAATTTAGAATAAACTCTCTGAAAACATTCAAAAAGATTTTTCAAGATTTCAGGTATGTCGAAAAAGTATAATTTTCTTTTATGTTACAGGATTTCGCAAAATTTTAGAAAAAATTCGAATCAGTTCGAAAAATATTCAGGACCTTTGGAAGTTTTTAAAATAAATATCTCCAAAACGGACTCGAATTATTCCTAAAATTTTGAAAAATCTTTGAAAATTAAAAAAGTTGCCCTGAAATCTTTCAGATTTTTTTCAGCATTTGTAGAAATCTTCTGAAACCTTCATACGAAGCTTCGATAATTTCTTCGAAATCTTCAAAAATTTACATTTTGTTTTGAATTTTTGTAAATCTTTTCAAATTTCAAATATTTTTCCAATGAATCCCAAAACATTTTAACCTTCTGAATATCTTTTAAAATATTCGAATTTTTCTAAAAATTGTCTTAAAATTTCGAAAAATAAAAAAAATGACCTTCAAATCTTCCAGATTCTGTTTTGATAATTTCAGAATTCTCTTGAAATGTTTGTTAATTTTCTCTCAAAATTCATTTTTCCAAAGAAAAAATTAGTATAATTGTTGCCAGAAATTTTAGGCAGTTTTTGCATTGTCGTGAAACCTCTCAAAATGCTTAAAAAACTTCGAAATTTGGATATACAAATATTCAAAAATGTAGGTTTTTTTAACTTTTAACAAATCTGTTCAAGTTTTTAATTAATTTTGAATCCTTTCAAAATTTCTAAATGTCTCTTGAACTTGATCGAATTTTTTTATAAAAACTTGTAATCTTGCTAACTGAAAAATTCGTTTTTAAAATCGTTCATATTTATTTTGGAAATTTTATGAAACAATTCAGGATGTCTTGAAATGTTTGTTAATTTTCTCTTAAAATTCATTTTTCAAAATAAAAAATTAGTATTAATTTTGCCAGAAATTTGAAGCAATTTATTTATTATCGTGAAACCTTTCAAAATCTTTAGGAAGCTTCAAATTTTTCATTTCCAAATATGGAAAAACGTAAGTTTTTTCTAACTTTTTGAAAATGTTCCCAAGTTTTAAATTAATTTTGAATAATTTATATAACTTTGTAATCTTGCTAATTGGACATTTTTGCTTCAAAATCGTCCATATTCTTTTTAGGAATTTCAGGAAATAATTAAAAATGTTTTGAAATCTTTGTCAATTTTGTCTTGAAATTTATTTTTTAATTCAACAATCAGTTTCAATTTTCCCAGGAATTTTAAGAAATATTTTCATTCTCTTGAAACATTTTGAAATTCTCAAAAAGTTTCTTTTTTTATAAATCTTTAAAAATCTACACACTACATTATTCATATCAGAGTGCTGGGCACCTTTGTTCCATTAATTATTATTGTTATTGAATATATTATTTATATAACCTTGCATTTCTCATAATCCTGCAGTTTTCAGACTCTTTTTTTAAATCGCAACAAAAAAATTAAAACTTCATCCAATCACGAACGCGGGTTTCCCGACAACAATAGTTTCAAATTGTTTCGATTAATTTCGAGATGGTTCGAGAAATAATCGAAAATGGCGTCATGCGCTTTTAAATAATTGGATTCACTCTAGACTCGATTCACATTGATCTATCCAGTGATCCACTGTGTACCACGCAAGTACACACTGGATAGTTTTCCCCCTGTTATCCCTCTTCACGCGTAAGCGTGAGCGTATTTTTGATAAATGAGTTGTGGGATAGGTTTCGGTAGGTCTGGGTTGTGGGACCAGCTTTCTTGTGCAGTTAGTTAGGTTTTAAGTGCCAGATGGCTATGCGCGAGCTCAACGATCTCGCGGGGTGAGCGACCGTGAAAGTACTCGATCCCCTGCAAGTGGGCCGGCTATTTTTCAAAATCGCTGTGACGATCGCGAGCGCCCACAATCGACCTACATTCACGAGGTCGATGAGCCAGAGCCAGACCCAGGGCCCTCCACGGTTTCCTCGTTCTCTTTTCTCACCTTCTTCCTCGCGAGGCGATACGCGCCAGCCTCGCGAGACCATCCCAGCCGAAAGAAAGTGCGCTCTGTTTACCCCCTCCAACCACAAATATTTGCTTTTTCCTCAAATTCCCAATCAAATTAGGAAAAATCAAATTATCCCCCCCCCCCCCAACCCCTCATCCATCCCTCTTACACCAGCCCATCATGTCATCCTTTTCGCGAATATAGACCCAAGGACGCTGGAAGATCACTGGGGTTCTAGGATAAGGTTAATGAAATTTTCGGTTCTTTATTTCATATCTTATTCTAATCTTGGCACTGAAAGCAATTTTAATTGAAAGATTAAATGTGATTAAATGTATGATCCACTGTGGACTTTGGTACCAAGGGAATAAGATATCACAACTTCATGGAAATAATAATTGGACATGGTTATTGATATGAGATTTAT
>CAKNYM010029849.1:30818-45839 GCA_932195095.1 Andricus curvator | reverse complement strand
GGTTTTTCTTGTAGTTATAAATAACTACAAGTGTGGGCTCACCACACCCACGATGTGCCAACAGCACTCATGTCAGTATTCTTGAATGGTCACCCATCCAAGTACTAACCGCGTCCAACGCTGCTTAACTTCAGTGATCTGACGAGAACTGGGTTTTTCAGCGTGGTATGGCCGTTGGCCATAATTCATTAATAATTCATTAATAATAATAATAATATTATAATCGTTTATAATAGTACGGTAGATTATATTATAATCTGACATTGTATCACACTTTTATGTTATAATATACGATACAATCCTCGTTATTCTTGTTTCATTTTAACTCGTTTTTACCCGCATTGTTCTTAACTCGTTTTTGCTCCGATAACTTTTGTACTCCGCTTTTGCTATCAGACCCTCGTTTAAAGTATTCAAAGAAATAAACAGAATCAAAGGACATAAAAAATAAGTTCAGAAAATCGTAATAAATAAAAGAAAATAAAAAAAGAGAATTTAAAAAAAACTAATTGAATTCAAAAGAAGTTAAACAAATTCAAATAGTTGCTAAGGGTTAAAAAGAATTATTTTGGATTCTTGACTTTAAGTAAGCCTTTACTTTTCAGTTTAAATATAATCAGAGAATTCAAAAGAAGGAATTATAGCTGAAGAATTAAACGTGACGGAATGGAAAATTTCATAATATTTCTGAATTCGTGTTATTTGTATATGGTCGATGAAATATAAAGTTTTATCATGTTTTTAAACAAATACTGAAATTTCTATTGCGTAGTAATTAATTTTTGTCCCTCATAATTGTACATAATGTCATAAATCTCAATACGTTAGAAGGATGAATAAGATAGCGACTATTCTCATAATAAGTGAAACATTTTCAACAATATTCATTAGTTACGCTCCTATCAAAATTCTTCAAAAGTGGATTCTTTCATTTAAGAAAAATGAGGACCCTAATTGGTATCCTGTGTTTCATGTTAACGACTTTTCCTAATCCTATTGGTAAATATATGTATAATTTAAATTCCTTTTTCAATCGCAGTACATGTATTTCCTATTCGAAATTGTTTAAATGACAGTAACTCTTTTTGTTTCAATGTTAAACTGTACATTAAAGAAATTCAACATCATTTTTCGGCCCATAGGAAAATTTAACCGCTATTATAATCCACTACTCGCCTAAACTAAATAATGGCTCACTCCAGCGTAGGGTAGACCGGGGCAAGCCCAACTTCCGCGACGAAGCGAGATACTGAGATTCAAAAAGTTCCAGAGGTCGAATTTCTAAACCGATTTTAAAGCTTCTACTTCGAATTAAAGCTGATTAAATTTCAAAGAGGTCCGTGGAGGCTGATTTTTTTTCTTCTCAAAACACATAGATTTAGAAAATATACTCTCCATGAAAGGAATTTTTTATTATAGATGAAATTTCCAGATTTATTTATTTGTTATAAAGAAATTAGTGTAAAGTAAGAAAAGCAGGTGGTACAAATATAAAAAGTTATGATTTTTCGTCATGTTTCAACTCAAATATCAAATGAGTGAAACCTTTATTTTTTAAATCGGCCGCGACAGACCTCTTGAAAATTTCCACAGCTTCAATTTGAAGAAAGAAACTTTAAGATCAGTTAAGAAATAATCAAATGATCAAATAATTCTTTCATTAAGATCATAAGTAATACGTATAGAAATATGATATTCAATAAATGTGTGACTCGAAATGAAGAAAAAATGGATCGATTCCTCGTCCTAATAACTTTTTATTGTTTTTTTTATTGTTTAAATAAATAAAGTGCAATGAATATTAACCCATCGGTCTTGCCCCGGTTCACTCTACCAACGTTAAAAAAAATGTAATCCACTCTTTCTTGTTGCAGAGTTAAGTTCACAGTCCAAATTTTTGCCTAATGGCGACCGTATTCCTGATGCTCCTCGTGGTGGACTTTCTTCTACTTATGAAAGAAATCATTCTCCAGAGAGGTCTCTTGCTCCTGCTGAAACTCCTCTTAATGCCAGATCTAGGTTTCCTCCCAGGTGTTCTACTCATTCCAGGTGCATGGCTCCTCCTACAATGCTTCCTTCTCCTGACGGAAAGGGATGTGCTGTTGAGAAACTTAGATTTATTCTGCTCATTCCCCTTGCGAATGCGCACCGGATATTCGAATTTCAAAGATATACTTTTCCGGCCGACAAACCACTATCAATGAGATTAGCAACTCATATGTATGAACCTATGCCAACTCAAGAACAAATTGTATTATCAACATTTGATGATGACGTTTTTGCAATATTAGAGACTCGTAATGTTCTTGCTGGATTATATATCTACATTACTGCTCGCGGTCAAGTACGGGCGAAAATAAACATGAAAACAGGCATGGTTATCCCACTGACTTCAAAAGAAATCCATGGGACACCGGTAGGTGCCCAACGCCCAATCGATCGGAATTATAAAATAGAGTATTTAAACGACACTGCTCTACGCCATTAATATAAAAAAATGTAAAACTGAAATATAATGTTTGTGATCTAAATTTGGATAAAAATGTTTTTTGTAACTGGTAATTAAATTAAAAAGTCAACGTATTATGGATTTCTTGAGGCTTTAATTTTTCGTTCAAGAAGTTCCAGAGGTCGTATTTCTGAGGTCTCGGCTGATCGTCCATCTTTTTAGGCTGTTTTTGAAATGTAATGATTAAATATAATTAATAAATATCAAAATTCTTATTGGATACAATTAGTGCGTGATGATATTGAATAGTATATTGCACAACTAGGGTCGAAAGGCTATGATTGCAACGAGCGTGAAGTGGGGTAGAGCCCCGTTTGGGGGGTTCGGGGGGCGAAGCCCCTCAACAACAACAAAATAAAATTTGTGTGTAGATTATTTTTCACTTCGATTTTATTGGGGGTGAAGCCCCTCAACTAAAAAAAAAAGAAAATTCGTGTGCAGGTTATTTTTTACATCGATTTTATTACAAAATTGACGAAAGTTATGCTTTAATTTTGGAGATATTTTCGACAATTCACTGATTATCATGATAACTCAAATTTACCTGTGAAAAATCGAGGATGATTTTATTTATCGTAATTGTGGATGTGAACCTCGCAATTCTGGATATTGAAGTTTGGATTCGTGTTCTTATTTCTGATTGTCATGTTTGATTCGCTCGTGTTGATCAGATACTTGGTTGAGTGTTCCAAGTCATCGTTCATCTCTTCTTGGTCGCTCTGAACTCTTTGCATAGACGTTTTAGTAGCTGAAGCTTGAATTTTTTGGCGCTTTCGAGGTGGTGAAGCGATGTGACTAGGGCCTTGAGTGAAATCCATTTCACCCATTATCACCGCCCCTGTTTTTTCTTTCGTGTGAGTCAAATTTTCGATATATCCTGAAAATAAACAGATACAATGTTATGCCATAGAGAACATTGAATTAATTGTGTTTCTCGATACAAACCTTCTGCAACTTGAGCAGATTTCCAACCCCCGTGTCTTTGTAGAGTCCTCGTGTCTACTCCAGCATTGGCTAGGTAACACAGTAATACAAGAATCTGAATTTCAGTAAAAAAAGTAGTTTGACTTTCAGATGTAACCAAAAGAATCATTCGGCGGTTGAAAGTCAACTGATGATTGTAATATGACTTCCAGTTACTCGCTTGGTTGAAGTTGAGCTTGCTTTAAGCTGGTAAAATAAAATTGTTAGGTTAATTTAAGACACAAATATTGTTGACATTCCGTTAAACCTTCACTTAATACTTTTGTAGTTTATAACATATCGTACCTATAAAATACTATACAAATGACAGCAATAAGGTAAGGAATAGTATATTTCGATACGATAGGCCAAATCGCCCGTGAGGACTCGAGTATCGAACACTATTTTTCTTTATAGAATACTATGCAAAACCCGAGATATGTAGACAAAAAAATATCTCCCAAAATGTTTATCTTTCCTGAAAATAAAAGAAAACATAACTTGTCGCAACCATTTCTTTATTTATAAAAAATTTCAAACAGTTTATAAAATGTATCTTGTGCCTTATATTAATATCTTATGATTTTTTTGCCGTTTGCACCTTAGCTTGTAATAAACTCTTTAAACTCTTCATGCAACAAATTACTTGAAAGAAAATGAACGAAAACAAACTGTCACGAACGAAATAAACCCAACCTCACCCAAAATGATGTTCGCATAGTATACCGTTTACGACGCTAGATGGTAACCGGTGGCTAAAATGTTTTGGTAACCGTGGAGACCATTTTGCTAACCGGTGACAGCGTTTTGGTCATCGATGTTGGGGATTTTGCTCATTGCTTTCGCGCACAGTGCGGAATCGGCCATTTTCGGTGTCTGCAAACGGTGGGCAAACGGGGGTTCTGCATGTATGTGTAAAGAAAATTTATTTCCCCTAAAAACTTGAACTTTTCTTTACCTCCGTGACAATGTATTCCTTGGAATTTGTCTCAGCTTTAACTCATGAAAAACTTTTCACAAACGATGCACCTATCCAACACGTAGATTTAACCCTAATTAGTCACACTTCAGTAGAATCGCATAATAGTCACAGTGGGTCCTGATAAGTCCTAAAAATCTTTTAAAAAATGCTAAGTATTATTTAAGGATTGCAAAAGATGATATTTTAGTTTTTGAAACCAAAATTAATTGTTTAAATATTTTTTTAAATTCGGTGAAGTGAAGGTACCCCGTCACCCCGTGTGACTAATTAGGGTTAAACAGGCATCGATGAACACTGGCTTTTTTTAATTACTGGATGCCAACAATTTTCAAAACACTTTTGTTTTATTTAAGTCAAAACATTTCACAAACGACTCAAATATACACATATCCAACTTACCGAGATCCACGCGTTAATCAACATTTTTCCGGAGGGACCGTTCACTGGAGGAATCAGTGATTTTCCTCACTTAGAATCGATTCAGAATCAGTCACTCGTCAAAAGATTTTTCAGAAATATGTGGGAATCAGCTTGATTCGGTTGAATCTTAGAGATCGATTCTGAAAGTTTGAAACATGCGTTCATCAGTAAGATTCAGAAGAAACACCGGGAATCAGTGAGAATCGCCAAGGATCACTCCGAATCGCTACGATTCCGTGCAGACTCGGGCGAGTCAGCTTGAGTTAGCTTGGAATCAACGCGTTAAAACACGTCAAGTGCGCAGTGTCGAACGCAGGCTACACATACGAGGAGTCCGTAAAGCTGTATTGCTTCTCAGCTGATATGATCATATTTTCAATTACTTTTTAATCTTTTTGAAACTTCTAATTATCTCTTGAACTTATTCGATTTTTTCTGAAGTAATAATTGTTTAATTGTCATGTGTTCATTAAAATTTGTTTTTGTTTTAAAGTCTTTCCAAACATTTTCTGTTAAAATTAATTTTTCAAAATAAAAAATAATTTTAAATTTTCCCAGGAATTTAGGACAATTTTTTTATTACCTGAAAATCTTTCAAACTCCTTAACAAGCTTCTAAATTTTATTTTGAAAATCTTGAAAAATCTATATTCTGTTTCAAATGATTGATTAACTATTGTGTACATTAAAATTACACAATTTTAGTTTTAAATAGAATGTTTTTTAAATATAAGAATTCAAATTAACATTGTGACGTTCAAAGTTTAAGTTTAGCTCTGTGAAATTGTAAATATTCAAGGCTTTCTGTTTCAAACAATTCAGTTTCAAATTTTTTAGTTATGAATATTCAATTTTTATAATTGTTTATTTTAAATGAACAGACAAAAAGTATTAAGTCACTGAAAAATTGTTATTTTCTTTAATTAAAAAATTTCAGTTCGAATCGGTTAAAAATCGAATATTTTAGACTGAAACAATATTCGAATATTATTTTTAATTTAATAAAAGTGTTAAAAGTAGTTGATAAATTTTCAATCAGACGTTTATATTTATTTACCTACTAAGTTAAATGGAAATAGTTTCCCAGTCCAGCAGGCCACCCTGAGAAATACATGCAATTAAACATGTTATGTAAACGGGTTAAAAATACCCCCCCCCCCCCCACATAACAAATCGTAACGAAACACGAACCCCGTCCTCCCACTTTTAATCCTACGTAATATGTAAACGCTCCCCTAGTGTGGTCGAGAAACGAAGGAATCGATGAAGAATCAACGAAGAATCAGCTGGACTCAGGCGGAATCAACAGAAATCAGTCGTACTGATGCAACTCAATGCGCGCAACTGTCAGAATGACCTCTGTGCGATCTTCTGAGTTTGGATTCGATTCTTTTCTTTTCTTACGCTCAGAATCAAACCGGATTATGCTTCATGTGTGGAATCACAGGAATCGTGATCTAATTGACGGAATAATTATGCTCACGTAGAATCGATTCTAGAGTGGACGGCCCCTCGATTTTTCCCAAGTGTTCACGCATCGCAGTTCACGCATGCATTTCTGCCAGCGCAAATGAATTTCAGATCGCACGACTGAAAACCATTCGAAAGTTAACATACCTACCAGTTGTTCATTGTATTACTACATATTTCAGACAGAGACACGGTATTTAAGACCAATTTATGGTTGAACTTAATTGATTTACCTAATTTAAGTTAAAAATGAATTTCAGTTATTCTTGAAATTCAGATTCTGAATTTATTTTTCCCGACGGCTTGTACAGTGCAACATCCTTTTTGAAAATTTAGAAAGAAACGATCCGTTGGCACATCTGTTGGACGCAGAGCCGAGTACTTTTTGACATAACCAACATGTGGATCATCAATCACGAATGATCATGCGATGTTTGTTTTGGTTTTCGGGATCGTCACAAGTAGCAAACGAATTTGTTCTTGAATGTCGTTCACCAATATATTAGGCAATTCTCCCCCTCTGCATCACCCAGTCACTCCGAAGATCATCGCGACCTGAAAATTGTAAATATTTATCTATCATTCTTTAGTGACTTATTACACGTAGTGTTTCATTTATTGAGTTTATTTTCATGATTTTCTTTAGAATTTTAGTAAGAATTTAGATTAAAACATTTATTTTTTACCTTTGTCAATAAATAAAGATCATCTGGCGCTTCCAGCAAGAATCTTTTGACGTGCTGTCCCTCGGAAAGTTTGGATTTTTTCGGCACATATCCAACTCTTTTTCTTTTGAAAAAGGCGATCACTTTCGGGTATTTTTCGATATCGATGTTGTCGTGAATCTTGATGGTTGTGTTGAGCATAGAATGCATACTCCAAAGCGTCGATGGAGCGTATTTATGAGTCTTCGATAGTTCATCATAATATGCGAGTATCACATTTTCCGACAGACTTTTCATGCCGTGGAATGTTTTCCATTCCTGGAACTTTTTATACGTCGCTTGATAACGTTCCTTTGATTTTTGCGGCAACGCCTCTTTGCTCGCTTTTTTCGCAATTTCGAGAGGCGTGAAATGTTCTTGTTCTTTATCACATTCTTCGCGAACCGAATTCATTTCGTTGAGAACAATCGACAATAATATTGACAGTAGCCAAGAGGTTAGAGTAGTCACTTGAAGTTGGCTGCAGCGCTCGTGCGGTTATGACGGAAATGGAAGGAAGTTCGCGTGTGTAAGAGAGAGATAAGAATACTGTATAAATCGATATTGTTTTCTCTCGATCGTAAAGGTCTTGAACTTGGCTCCAGCGCTCGTGGGATTATGACGGAGATGGAACGAGAGAGGGAACGACCGCGTCACAATAGAGGATTCTGCTTTCGACCATTCACGAGCCGTTGTATTTCTTTTCATCCCGCTAAGTCATCACTTTTCCTCCCTAGGATGAAAAGAAAACTCGCCTGCATTTCAGACCTTCGCACACGTGTTGTTAGTCAAATTAAATTTGGTCACGTCAACAATTTTGGGTTAATAAAGGGAAATTTACTTATTTTCCCATGCAATCTTACAAACTATGATTCATAAGTTAATAACACAGGCCGACAAAATTTGACAAAAGTCAAAAGCCAGAAAACAGACCAAACATTTCCGAAGGATTTTGGTATCCTAAAACCGAATCCGTTATCCACATTTTTCCTATACGTCAGGTTTTTGAGATATCCTAACCTAAAAGTGCAAAAATGACTATTTTTAGCCATATTTGAGGCAATATAACACGATCAACAATTTTTTTTTCTAAAAACTGGTAACGTCATCGTTTAGTACTCCTTTTTATCTTCCATTTCCATTTTTGATCATTCCGAACCAATTTTTTTTCTCCGAGATATCACACATTAACCATTTCAGTTCCACAATGCATTGTGGAACAATGCAAGGTGAAGAGAAACTGAATGGTTTTGAAATTCATATACCTTGTGGAAAATTCGTCTTTTTTTTGTAGAAAATTAATCTTGATAGTCCAACAATAATACTTTTGGTATAAAATTCAACTATTCCAGTTGAAGATTCATCATTTTTGTTGAAAATTCATCAGTTTGGTTGAATAGTATAGTATGTCACGACTCAGCAAACAAAGGCTTCGACGCACGAGGCCGATGTTTTAATTTTTAAATAGAATATATCACTTTTCAAACAAATAGTTGAATGTTCATTCAACAAAGATAAATTTTTAACCAAAAATAGAATAGTAAAATTTTCTGTTAAATCATTTTCAGCTTCTTCTTGCAAGTGAGGTAGAGTGCACTGCATAAACTCTTCATCTTGATCATCACTTGCCAACGCTACACATAAAGTCATTGTTATCGGTCGACGAAACACTCGCGGGCTTTCGTGCAATCTGACTCACGTGTTGCCGGCCGGCATGCTCTGTACATTTGTATTGTAGAGTCTACAAATATCAGTCATATGTACCGCGCATGCGTCAGAAGAGAGATACAGGAGTGTCGCCGCTTGTACCAAAAGCGCATGCGTGCACTCCGTAAAAGTATACTTTTACGACCGTGGCCGGCAAAATACCCCCTCCGACAAACGAGAACTTCGCGTCCCACGAACATTCAGAGAAAGATACGAAAACCGTCCGGTATTGCATAAAATGTTTTCCAGAACGCAATCATAAAAATATCGTGTTTTCATGCCTCCATAGACAAACGCAAAAGTACGCTTTTCGAACGGCGTCTGGCGGTGCGTTGGATGAGTTACAAAATAAGGTTCAGTAAGCACGGCGTGACGTAGAGCTCAAAAAAGAGCTTTGTTTGTGCGTGCTCCGCGTATTTTCGTAATGCTAGAGAGAGACCGTGGTTGACAAAGATAGAAAGAGAATTCATAGCGGATTGGTGAGACGATGTTTTTAACGAAGAGTATAGCGTGTTCCTATCGCCTCGCACATTATACTTTGTTGTCTCATTCACGCTCGCTAGAACAAAAATGCAGTAGAGCTCATGCGTACCTTCACCGACTCAAAACGTGATTTTGCATTTTTCCATGGAGACAATGAAATCATGCCATTCATGATTTTGTTCTGAAAAGTATCGTTCGTGACTCCTGTGGACTGACGGCTTTTCTTTTTGAAACTCGCGCCATGTTTTTGTAACTCGTTTCCGATTCGGGCGCCTACGGCGCCTTTACCTACGACTCGTTACAAAAACATTGCGCTCGTTTCAAAAAGGCCGTCAGTCCACACTAGTCACGAAATGTACTATTATGTAACTAGCATCTATATTAAAAAGTCAACGTATTATGAATTTCTTGCGGCTTGAATTTTTCGTCAACTCCTCAGCCAGTATTTTTCGGGAGCAGATACAAAATTGAGATATTGGGTTTCCAAAGGTTCTAGAGGTCGTATTTCTTAAAATATTTCAAGGTTTATTTTTTCTAATTGAGGCTGCATAAATTTTCGAAACGTCGCAGAGGCCGCTTTTTGAAAAAATATCACTAATTTCTAATTTGATTTGAAAAATAAAAAAAGTTAATTTTTTATATTTGTACAACCTGCTTTGCTATTTTTATAGATATTTTGTCAAAAGCACGCATAGAATTAGTACATTTACTTTTATGCAAAACCGAACGGTTTTCTTATCTTTCTCTGCGTGTTCGTGGGACGCGAAGTTCTCGTTTGTCGGAGGGGGTATTTTGCCGGCCACGGCCGTAAAAGTATACTTTTACGGAGTGCGCGCATGCGCCTTTGGTACAAGCGGCGACAATCTCTCTTCTGACGCATGCGCGGTACATATGACTGATATTTGTAGACTCTACAATACAAATGTACAGAGCATGCCGGCCGGCAACACGTGAGTCAGATTGCACGAAAGCCCGCGAGTGTTTCGTCAACCGATAACAATTGTGTCGCGATGGCAAGCGATAATGAGACGGTGATGTAACCTTATGATTAATGCTCTCTCAAAAAAAAGGGGGTTGAGGAGGAATAATCCAAGGGACCAATAGTCAGGCTCTAATAAATGTTGAGCGCCTCGTTATTTTAGGTGAATAACGAAACCAAAACCGCGTTGCGGCCCTTTTGGAAAAAGTTTCAATTAATCTTTATATAACTTGAGATCATTTCAACGCCGAGAGATACCCCCTTAACTCGAAAATTCAGCACAGTAAATCTTTAGTAGATACAAATTAAACAACCAGGGAAATATTTCCATTTACTCAAGAATAAATAAGGCAAATTTTGTTGATCAATATAGATATAGCACCAGAATATATTTTGACACAATTTCTCTCTTAGCAAAGTACAACAGAAAAAAACTCCAACTTACTCAGTACAAATTTTGTTCCATTTACAACTCTCGTCACTAGCCCAAAAATTTTCAACAGATACCTTTGTATAATTATCAAACAAATTTTACCAATCTGGCTGAAGACCACATCTCGTTCAATCGGCGACGAAAATATATGTATATCGTACAACGTCCATCCAGGAAGTGTCGGGGGTCAAGCTTATCGTCGCCTCGTGGATTATCCGGGTTTCCCACCAATCTTTTCATAGAGCAGGCTCATACAAAGCCTGACTGGGATTGGCTTGTAACATAACAACTTTTGCCACTCGAGTGTGGTTGGTAGATTCGGACTTCAGCTCGTGATGATTGGCCAGGTTATTCATTAGCAGGTAACCGGACGTAGAAGGCCCTAGTCAGCGACCCTGGGAATGGACAATTTCGAACAGTATTCGTTCTTGGATTGATTTGGCTGAACGCAATGTACCTCTTGTGACTCTTTACATTTTAATATATGTAGAATAGGTGACTTCCTTTCTGGACGACAGACGGAAATTTAAGTGTAATGTTACAGTGATTTTATGCAGTGCACACCACCTCACTTGCTAGAAGAAGCTGAAAATTTAACTATTTGGTTGAAAAATAACTCTTTTTGTTGAAATTTTGATTTGACATATCGTTGGCACAAAAGGACGCGAGAGAGAGAGAGAGAGAGAGAGAGAGACATACATACACTCATTCAGTTTTTATTTGAAATTAAAATATTTTTTGCTTGAAAATTCGACTGTTTGATTAAAAATTCAACTTTTTGGTTGAAAATTCCTTTAAAAAGATTTTATTTGACTAACTAAAACTAAAATGAACATAACCACACATGTCTATAGTAAGAATAGTATGAAGCTCACGTCCAACATTTAATGTTATGTTTAATTTTAGTTAAACAGTTATTCAAAATGATTGTTTGTTGTATTTATCCTTTCGGGGGGCTCCGCCCCGAGCCCCGGCCCCCCTCCCACACCAATTTAAGCATCACCCATGTCATCCACTTGCATACGAAAACCATTGCGATTTTGCATAAAATATCGTGTGTTACTCCTCAGGAAACCTTTGACGACCTCGCCCGCTGTTTGCAGTACGAGGTGTCAATGCGCGCGCATTGACGCCTCGTACTGCAAACATCGGCTTCGGACGTCAAAGATGTGGTTTGCTGAGTCGTAACACAATATACTATTTCTGAAAGAAAATTTTCATCATAGCTCAAATTTAATATCTTCTTTGATTGATGTAAACAAATTTTTTGATAAAAAAACTGACATTTGCTGTATTTTCGGTATTTGAATGCATTTTTTCAACTGATTTCGTCGTTAAATTACGTAAAACTAATGATTATTCATAACCGAAAACTGAATAGAAAAAAATAGTCACTGCTATAAATAATTGATGAAATATTTTCATCCAGCAATAATTATCATTATTATATTTATAAATAATTTTTATGAACAAATTCACCTATATCGCATTTTTAATGAGAAAGTGTTTCTTCTTGACGCCAGAATAATATCGTAAGACAAGAGATTATGATCCGACAAGTTTTATTTTATTAAACTATTATTGTAAACAAATCAACTTATTTCGAATTCTTAAACATAGAAATATGTTTTTCTCCGTGGAGTTACTTCTTTTTATGTCAAGAAAAAGATTATCTACAAAAAATTTCCATTTATTTTAAATTTCAATCAAGTAGTTGAATTTTCAAACAAAAATGGTATAATTAAATTTTGAGTTCGAAAAATGAATTTTCAACGAAGCAGTTCAATTTGAAATACAGCGTTGCAAATTTCAACCAAAAAAGATGAATTTAGAACCAAAAACGATGAATTTTTAACCAAGAAGATTAATTTTCTACTAAAAAAGATGAATTTGAACAAAATTTTTTAATATTGTCAACCAAAGAGATGAATTTTTCACAAAAAGGTTAAATTTTTACACCATAAAGACTTTTTAGTCAAGAAGAAAACAAAATTTCAACCAAATTGTTCAATTTTCAAGGAAGTTCTTGAATTTTCAACAAAAAATTAATTTTATATCATAATAGGTGACTTTTTAACGCAAAAAGATTAATTTTTTGGTTGGGAAAATGAAAATTTTCGATGTTTCAAAATACCTTATTTATTAAGTTGTTAATAACAATAGTTTGTATCAATAACAATTGTTGTTCAATTGTAATCTCTTGTGTCATAATATTATACTTCCGATTAAAAGAAAAGATCCCGCAGAAAAGAAAGACTCTTTTTGATTTAAAATTGATATTTTAGAGTCAAGAAACTATAACTTTATTAACTATAGTATAGAAAATTCGTCATTTGGTAAAAATGTCATCTTTTTTGGATAAAAATTCAACTGGTTGAAAATTAATTATTGTTTAATAATAGATTTAATGCTGTTACGATTATTCATCATAATAAAAGGAGGTGTTTTGTGATTCAATCGTGTGCAAAACTACGTATCTTGCCGACGTTTCGTGAACATTGCAGTTCACTTCTTCAGGGTTAACCTGAAACCTCAAGTTTCAGGTTATGTTTTGTTCTTATATATACTCTCTACAATGCCTGATTGGCCAATCAAGCCAACGAAATGTCGGAAAGATTCGTAGTTTTGCACACGATTGAAACCCTAAACACCTTCTTTTATTATAATTATTGTTTGTTTGAGGATCCAACTATTATTGTTGAAAATCCGTCTTTTGTGGATGTATTAAAACTCTTTCCGACTTTAAATAAAAATATTTTTTCGTAGAAATGTCAATTTGGTGGAAATTTCAACTATTTGGTTGAATATATGAACTTTTTTGTTGAAAACAAACAAGATTGATGACGATAGTCATGTTATAAAATGATATGAGATTCTCGAAGTAAAATATTATATAATAATAATATCATGCGCACTCGTCTAAAAAATAAAGTCCTACACCTTTCTTGAATTTTATATTTCCTTATATAATGAATTATGTACACCAATAAGATTAATATTAATTGTTCAATTGACCATTTTTTTTATAAATTTAAATTCGATTTTCACATTATTTAATATGCCTTGATATCAATTTCATAATTTTTTCAGAAATTGATATTTACATTTGCTTCATAAAATTATTGACTTATGAAGCATAGTTTGTAAGATTGCATGGGAAAATAAGTCAATTTTCCCTTTTTTAACCCGAAATCGTTGACGTGTCCAAATTTGATTTGACTACCAGCACGTGTATAAAGGTTTGAGATGAAAAAAAAGAAGTACATATATTGCTTGTGTAATTGGACTTCTACAAATATTGAGTAATGCTGAGAAAATATCTTTTCAAACGCGGAGTCTCTGGTTGTTAATTATTCTCCTTCACTTGTTTTAAACGTCAAATAAGCCAAACAATTACGCAATTGTCAGAAGACAAAAATAAAAAAATTTCACATCATCACGCTCTAATTGTATCCGATAAGAATCTTGATATTTATTAATAATTATATTTGATCATTAAATTCCAAAAACAGCCTAAAAACATGGGCGATTAGAATTTTAAATTTATGACCGAAAATTTTTAATCAGCGACCCCTATAACCCCCGAGTAAAGCACTTTTTGGCCCAATCCGTTAACTGTTCTAAATTTTCGCCGCTATTTTGATTGTTGCATTTTACCAAATATTCGCAATCAGCGACTCCTGGAAACCTCCAAATACACGCTTTTAGCCCGATTGTTCGATTTTTAAAAATTTTGCCAATGTTTTGGGTTTCCCGGCCCACTGTGCAACCCCGCACTCATGGGGAATCAGCGACTTTCCGCTCTCGTTGCTCAATATACTGTTCAATAAGATTCTTTTCACAGCGCATCTGCGGAAAGTTCGATTTTCCGTGCCTCCGTAGACTCTGGAAAGTTGCCGATTTCTGAGCTTCTCACTTTACACCTCTAGAGTTTGTAAAGTAGCCAAAGGAACAATGTAACGAGACGTCACGAAGGAATAGTAAGGAGTAGTATCCCTGTAAGTGGGGAGTGGGACCAGCGACGTCCAAGAATTCGTTAATGCTTGCCACGAATGAAAACTCGTATGCACGGTCGTGCACATGCGCACTGGCGGTTGCCATGCCAACGATGTCAACACGTGTTTGAAGTTTCGAACTTGTGTTTTGTTTTGAACATTTCTGTGCTGCCGGTTTAGTAAAATAAAATTGTGAATTTGAATGTTTCAATGTTTCTTACATTTTTTGGATCAATGGAAATGTATCGATGGTTTGCAATAATTCCGCAAACTGACCAATGCTATTTATTGTAATGTATTTCGAAAAGGGCATCACGTTATCATCGAAGTAAATTTTAACATGTAAATCAGGAAATTGTAGTACTTACACTTTCTAG
>CAKNYM010029849.1:0-15818 GCA_932195095.1 Andricus curvator | reverse complement strand
GGCCCAAGTCTGGAACATGGAACAAACTTGGCGATTTCTGCACGGGACTCTTTAGTTTTTGAGATAAAGAAGGTCGAAATCGAACATTCACATTTTTATTGCAGAAAAAATAATGAAAAATCCAAAAATGTTATTTTACGGTCAAAATATTTGCAAGATACGACGAATCATAATGACACACAATTTGTGCATTAAAAAAAGATCTACACATTTTTTATTGATCAATTTTTGATAGGATGTATAGTTTTTGTTTTATATGTAAAAAATATCATCAACCGTGAAAAAATCTGCCCGATATGTGGGTACATTCTCATCAAAACTTTGCTTATTTAATTTCTTTTTCATCTCGTGTTATATTTCAAGAATTATGATTCAAATATATTCAAATATAAATATTGCGAAGCGCGACGACCAAATCGCGCGCTCAAACTTTTGAGTTTCTATTATGCGATGCACAGAAACGAGCGTGGAGCGCGAGGTTTACGTAATTTTTAAACCAAATTAATTAATCAATTAAACCTAAATCAGGTTCTGTGCACCGTATGATAGAAACAAAAAAAATTGAGCGCACTTACTGCGCGCGATTTGTTCGTCGCGCTTCGCGCTCCGAAATACACTGAGCGCGCACTTTGTTCTTTGTGTTATATGTTCTTTATATAAAAATTACTATATTTGTATTTGATTTCAAATGAAGAATAATGATATAATTTAGGCGACAAATTTTATTAGTTAAAATGTTATTTTAGCTTGTGCCGTTTTTCAAAAAAGTTAATTTTTTTCATTTTGAATATATTCTTACAACAAAAATTGATCACAAGTTTGTAAATCTTTTTTGAATGCACAATTTTTGTTCATTCATCTGTTTTCGTACCTTGCACTGTTTTTCCAAAAATTTGATTTTTTTTACTGTCAAGGATATTTTCACGAATAAAACAAAAACTACGCATCCTATCAAAACATGATGGATAACAAGCTTGTACCTCTTCTTTGGATGAACAAATTTTGTCTCTGTCATTTTTTTTTGTAGCTTGACTTATCCGTCTGAAAATTTAATTTTTCTATTTTCAATGCTGTTTTTGACAAATGAAACAAAAACTGCGCGTCATATCAAAAAGTTAATAGTAACAAATTTGTAGATCTTTTTTAGGTGCACAATTTTGGTCCCATCATCTTTTGTCGTATCTTGCACAGTTTGACAGCAAAATGGAATTTTTAATTTTTCAAAAAATTCAAAAAGTTGTTATGAAAATATTGTAGGGTGTCAAAAAAAAAAGTTTTTCTCCTCTTGACTTTTTTTTATATTGTGCGTAATTTTAAAAAATTCTTATTTTTCTTAGCTTTGTTGAAAACATTGAAAGGCAATGCTTTTAAATTGGATACAGGCTACTTCAAGTTCGAAATTTCACAATATGACATTATTGTTTCAATAGAGTTGAGAATGCAACACCATCGCGTTATTTTATTAAACATTTCTATTTTTCACGTTTTCCATTTTTATAACTTTTGTTGAATTATTATATAGTCTTAAGTGAATTTATTTATTTGCTTCAAACAATTAGTTGCTTTGCACTGCTGAATTAGCAAATATCTCAACTAATCGAATGGTTAAATTTCAACTAATTTTTGGTGGCTAACTTTTCGCTAATCAAATCTGTACACTTTCTCTAGTAATTTTTCTAATCTTACTTATCTTCATTTAAAGAAACCTCAAAGTATCTTTTGTATAAGAGTAAAAGCTATACAATTAAAAAAACCTTCTTTATAGGCACTTAATTTCATACTTATACAAGCTGATGCTTATTGAAGGCAAATAATTCTTACAAAGTTGGCGAAATAATTGCAACTTTCTATAGAAAATAGGGAAAATATAAAACCGATTTTTTTTTTGAAAATCGTGAACAGAACTCTATTAAATTAATAATTTACTTTAAAAAATTCTGATTAATGGAAATGAAACTGTAACTCAGAAACTATCGGTTGGCGTCAGAAAATGAAAGTCGATTTTTTCCAGTCGAATCTCGCTCAGGTGACTGCAATCAACTTAATTTTTTCAAGTTCTGTTACCTAATTTTAAATATATTATAAAAAGCAATAAAACAAACACAACTTTGGCATGAAAGATACAAAAAATGTGTTATATCTTAACATTTTTCTGCATGAGGACGTGATGTCTACCTAAGACATCCATTTAAGTAATATAATCGTATATGGGTCATTCCACAGATTTTTTAAATTCCAGCCAAATATTTTCAGGACTCTTCTCCGTCTCGTCCTGAAAACATTTCCCTTACTGTAGAAACAGACAGAACGATAGAGAAATATATTCCGAGGTACAACTGCTTGAATATGTCAATTTTGTTGAAAAATCTGTTTTAACGCTGTAAATTGCAAAGGGCTTATCACACAAAAAAATGCAAGAGGCAAACAAGTTTTATTTTTGCTCAGATAATCGAAGAATGATTTTATGAATTTTTTTTTTATATATATGAAATGTTGAAAGAAAACTGACCTCGATTTCTAAAAAAATAACCAAGAAATTCGTAATCAGGGACTTATTATAATCTTTCGATCAGAGGTATCTCGGGGACATATTAGAGCATACAGAAGTGTTAATGGCGACTCGATTATTTGAAGAAGTATTTCTTTGTCACTTATGGTATAGGGTTGAATACAGCTTTCCAACTTAGAGTTTCCGTGTGGCAGCGCCGCGTCGTGATAATCGCTGTTAACCCTACACTCGTCGGTCCCAAGTTCGATTCCTGTGAAAGGTGTTTTTTTCATGGAATTTTTCTGTTTGTGGTTCATCAAGATTTTAAATTATATGAATTGTTCGAATCAAATATGTATGATAATAACAATGTTAATTATAATCTTAACTGAATGAATCCAGTTGCTGACGTTGGAAATTATGTATTACAATTGAAGTACAAACTACTTCATTGCACTCGCGCATGGTTTCGGACAAAGAAATATTTGTTTAAATATTAGGGATATTTCTTTTCGCTTCAAATATTCAAGAATTTGATGTGGCGAAATAGTTTTTTGAGCCTATAAAACATTTTCTTGACTTTAAAATAAATTTCTTTCCATCAATTGGCATTTCCTCAGTTCAAAGACATATTCAATTCTATTCATGGCATATTCATTTGAAACAATGCGTCACGCATTTGCTTTAAAATGTATATTATATGTCAGGCTTCCTTCTTCAGATTACAATCGTAATTCCGCTAATTTCCGCTGATCTGACCAGAATTTTAGAGTTGCATTTGAAAAAACGCGTCATCCTTGCGTGCCTTCTGTTGTTTTTTTATTTCATACCGTATTTTGTGTTTCATGTGACCACATATTTGTCTTGTTGCTTTTCGGATTTTTTAACTTAATTGATTATTGCTAATACGTATTCCACAGTTGTTTTATAAGTTTTTAAATATATTTTTGTGATGGAGAAAAACGACCAGAAAGATAAATCCTCTGATAGGAGTGAGGAGATGCACGGAAAAAATGTATCCGTAAAAAAGTCACAAACTAGTAGCTAGGTCTCGGATATGAGAAAAATTCATCGGATATTGATGTATTTTCATCAATAATCTGAGAACTTTGAGAAAGAATTATTGACGAACTCGATGTGAAAATTCTAAAACGGTTCATCACTTTTTTTTACGTGAATAATTACGAAAATATTACGAGCGATTGGGAAAAGATTCTCAGAGCACTCACGAGCTTGCCCGACAAATCTGGGAGCTGGAAACTAAGTTCGCCTGTACGTGGCCCGCACACACGCTCACCCAGCCGCGCGGTGCATTTGTACGCTCGTATGTGTGCTTCGAGCTCGTCGGATTATTAGGACAGATTCAATCAGATCGATATCAAATCACTACGTTTTCAACCGGAAACTCCAATTTTTGCCAGCTAGTAACAACTATGAGTCATGGCTCCGAAATATATACAGGGAAGCGTGAGGTTATTTCGATAGTAAAAAATTATTTAGACCAGATTCTTCAAACCAAATTTTGAAACATTTTATTTAAAATCACGAAAACCTAGAACCCTAGTGTATAGTACCATTACAAACGCGCGAGTATACATTTATATATAGCGAACCAGGAATTCCGAATAGCATCATTGACAGGATTCTACCAAGCTTATAAAATTTTATCGAGACAAGCGGTTATTTGCGTATTTCCTGAAACTCCGAAATCCCTTACTCGCCCCAATAATCCCACTATCATGAGATTTAATTAACAAAATTAGGTTAACACAGTAACGGAGTTCATTAATTACCGAGATGAAGCCTAGTGAGCAATCGCGCACAATTCATTTAATAGTCTAAATCACCGAAACACTAATTTGCCCTGGCGGACCGGCCAGGGCAAAAACGAAGTTGCTGTCATTGAAGTCGGACCCCTGCATGCTGGCAACCCGCTTGAAGCCGCCGTTAGCAAACTGCCAACATGCAGGGGCCCGACTTCAATGACAGCAACTTAGTTTTTTTATTTTTTAACGCTGAAAAATAAACTTGTTGCAATTACGACATGACCATTTAACGTAAATTTTAACGTATTATTATAATTGCAACAATTTACATATTTATTTTGTTTTTTTTAATTGTTGTAATGCCATATTACTTTACCATTACTTTACCGTTACGCTGCAGCGTAACGCCTGCGTTCGGCCGGTCCCCCAGGGTGGCTAACCCCGTCACTCTCGCCAGAAACTAAAAGAACAAACCTTAGATCCTTCCTCGGCGGACATCTTAGTTTGCTTTTTAATTCGATTTTGATTACAATTTTTATTACAATCTTATCCCTCAGTGGACGGACGCAGCAGTACCTGTCAAGAAAGCCGCAGACCAAGAGTGAGGTTAATTCGCAGCGACCTGAACCTAGCCAGTTATCGATATTTCGAATTAAACGCACCCCGAGAAATAGCTAATTTTAAATGATTAACATCCTTTCTCTTAGTTACATTGCTCAAATTGTACACAAAATTATCTAGTGTACTTTGACATAAGTTGGAGTGCATTTCGGTGAAAGAGTAGCACTTTACTTCGAGATACAATGACCGATTTTAGCAAGGAGCACCGTGCGAATTATAAATTCCTAGAGAGGTACACTGTTAAAAATTTCCACATAAAACTTCCACTAAATGTATTGGAAGTTTATTTCCGAAATGTAGGGTAACGCCACAATACATAATGTTGTAGTTTTCAAATGCAACGGATCATGCAGCGATACATGGGTCGGATGAGGCGCATGCGCACAATTTTCGACTTATAAACACTGCAATACATGTATTGGAATTCTCGACGGTGACTTCACGATTTACGACGCTTACAATACATGTATTGCAATTTCGGCATTCCAATACCGTGTTTGCAATTTTGCCTTTCGCTTGTATTGTAGAATTGTTGGAGAATTCCAAACATTTTTAACGATCGCAACAACTAGTGGCGCAGACAACTAGATTGGGCGGGAGTTCAGTTTCCATTTGAAATTGGTGAATTCGTATTTCTCACTGTGACGCCTCCATCTCGGTTACATGTGCAACAAAAAATAGAAACAAACAAGGATAAATAAATTTTCTTATAATTATCGAGAGTGCTCTTTGAAATTCGTGGGAACCTTGGTCTGCGAGTTTTTTTCTCGATCGGTTTGTTCATTATAAAACCCAGAATTATTTTAATTTCTTGTTTATGTGACGGGTGAAAAATACCACTTACACTGCGCGTGTTTACGCACTCCTGGTTTATGTTTAGAAACTGGTGAGTCAGCAGTCTTTGAGGGTTCGAATCTTCTGCGTTGCGAATTTATAAATTAATATAAATTTAATCGCACAAATAAAATTTTTCCTCTTTATATTTCAGTTTGAAATTTTCAGGAACTGTTCGTAGGAAATTTGAACTCTTCGTTAAAAACTTTGAAAGGACCCCGCACAAAATACCAAGAAAAAAACGTTCAGTCGTTCGAGGTTAAACTGCCTGGAATGTATTCTTTATGGTGTCCCAAATAAAAGTTCTTATGTGCACTAGGTCCCAAAAGTCCTTAGGTTTCGAATTACAGGCACTTGAAGGTCATAAATTGACGATCTTTATATTATATGATTGTCAAATTTCTGAGCGCTATACTGACTTGATATGTGCCTGTAACTCGAAACTTAAGCACTTTTGGGACCGAGTGCACATAAGAACTTTTATTCGGGACACCTTAAAGAATACATTCCAGGCAGTTTAACCTTAAACGACTGAAGGTTTTTTTTGTATTTTGTGCGGGGTCCTTTATCCATCCATTTCTCATAGAAATAAAGATGTGAGGTTTCATTTTTTTATCTCGTATCCGAGACCTAGCTACAAGTTCGTGACTTTTACAGGGATAAATTTTTTCCGTGTGGCAAAGATTTGTAAGAAATTTAAGAGGTTGAAACGCAAATTGAAAAAATTGTCAGAAGATCTTGGTGCCAATTCTTTATGCCCAAGAGACTTCAGACAAAGGAAATGAAAAGAACAGTGGAGCTCACCCGAAAGGTGAGACAGGTACTGTATCTTATTGGATATTTTCATATTATGAAAATAATCATAATGAGTGTCTTAGCTCAAACGAGAGGTAAGATTATAAAGATCTTCTTTATCCTTTTGTTTTGTATACAGATCAAAAAACTCAAGATCTATAAATTCCTGCGAGGAAATCAATTTCATTCAGCCCTATTAAAGTCGTCACTGAGGAGCATGTCGTTAACGAAGAGACCCTAAAGGTTCTGGGATAAGATCCTGCGTCTAAGGCGCCTAAATAGGTTACTTTACACACTTCACTCGTGTCTCTCTGGAAGGAATGGCTTAAATCAGGCGTTTCCAAGGAAGTTAAACATGATCTTTTACAGAAGTATCCTAGATAAGTTAGCTGTGGGCTAGAAGCTCCAAAGCTGAATTCAGAGGTGAGAGTTTTCATAAATGATGCGGTGTTCACGAGAGATAATTATTTGGTGAACACACAAAATCTTTCTGGATCAGCCTTATCGGCTTTAGGCCCAGCGATTACAACAATTCTTTATGATGAAGAAACACCAGTTGATAGGTTGATAGGTTAAAGAGCTTTCTAACACAACTCAATTATTAACCGAAATTCACCACACACAATCTAAGGCAAGGATTGCGTGCGCTGTTAAAAATGTTTGGAATTCTCCAACACTTCTACAATACAAGCGTAAGGCAAAATTGCAAACACGGTATTGGAATGCCGAAATTGCAATACATGTATTGTAAGCGTCGTAAATCGTGAAGTCACCGTCGAGAATTCTAATACATGTATTGTAGCGTTTATAAGTCGAAAATTGTGCGCATGCGCCTCATCCGACTCATGTATCGCTGCATGATCCGTTGCATTTGAAAACTACAACATTATGTATTGTAGCGTTACCCTACATTTCGGAAATAAACTTCCAATACATTTAGTGGAAGTTTTATGCGAAAATTTTTAACAGTGTGCATTCTACCGGGTGTTCCTAAAGAATTTCGGCATAATGTAGAAAAGACTCAGCACAATGATTTCTTATTTGGAAAGGACCTCGCAGCAGATAAAATTAGAGACGCAAAGGCGGTATCAAAAATAGGAAACGATTATTATCAACCTTCCTCAGACTCTTCAGCGAAAAAGATGCAGCCCAAGTCGACTCGTTTAAAATCCAGGATTATGAATTGGAATGCCCCTTGTTGCCAGGGTCGAATGCCCTACCAACAGGATCAACCCAAGCTTTAGAATCAATGAAGATTCCAGAATCCTCGCAAGAATTAGAGGTAAAGACATCAGGTCGTCTAAAGAAGTTTTTGAAAAATTGCGAAAAGCTTACAAACGATAATTTGATTCTACAGTGCGTTTTTGGCTTCAAAATACCAGTTTTAGAAACTGTAAATTAGTTAAATCCTCCTTTGGAACATGCCTGGAGTTTAACAATTTTCTATATACTGAGCATTTTAAGTTACAAGACTTGAGAACAGCAATTATACTATTACAACGTAATTCCTTCATGTTTAATTCAGACCTAAAAGATGCTTATCTTTTGGTTCCTATAGATGCTGAAAGTAGAAAAATTTTTAGCCTTGTTTTTGATTGTATTCTATACAAATTCACATCTTTACGTTTTGGTTCATGTACTAGTCCGTATGTTTTTACAAAAATTTTGAAGCGAGTAATGTCGCACTTGAGAAACAAAGGTTTTCTGTCTACGATTTATCTAGATGATATTTTATGTTTAGGAAAAGACCATCAGGCGTGTTTGTTAAACGTAACTCAAACGATCAAAGTGTTAGAGTCCTTAGGTTTCATTATAAATCATAAGAAGAGTAATTCAATACCGAGCACGAGAGCTCAATTTTTGTGTTTTATTTTAAAGTCCTTGGCTATGGCTGTAGAATTAACTCCAGAGAAGAGAGGACGTTTGATTATCTGGATAGATCAATTTTAGAGTACAAATTTTGCAAAATTAGAGATTTCGCTCAATTCATTGGATCACTTGTGGCTGTTTGTCCAGGTATAGCATATGAAAAATTGTATTGTAGAAGCCTAGAAGGAGAAAGATTTTTTGCTTTGTTGCTTGCGAATGATGATTATAATCACTCGATTATTTTTCTATAAGAAGCTGTCAAGGGAGATCTGCATTGGTGGAAAAATAGTTTGCAAAAGGTAGCATGTCCATAAAATCCGGGGTCTTTATGAGAGAGATTTTTTCGGATGCTTCAAAAACAGGTTGGGGTGCGTCTTGTGATGGTGAAAGTGTACGTGGTTTTTGGAAAGAGGAAGAACAAAACCTGCATATTAACAACTTACAATTAAGAGCTGCTTTTTTGCGCTAAAAAGTTTTGCATTTGAGTTAGCTCAGGTCGAGTTACTTTTAAGAATTGATAATAGTAGTGCAATCTCTTATATCAATAAGATGGGAGGAGTACAGTATGCAGGTTTGAATCGAATCGCTAGAGATATTTGGAGAGGGTGCGAGGATAGATCCCTGTGGATCCTTGCTTCATATATTCCTTCCCAAGAAAACTAAGAAGCAGATTTACAATCGATAAAATTGAACGTAGATACTGACTGGGAGCTCGCGGATTGGGCTCTTCGAATAATAGTGAAGTCTTGCTTAACCGATATAGATTTATTTGCTTCACGCTATAATCATAAGGTTGAAAGATACTGTGCATGGAGGAGAGATCCTAATGCCTTAATGATTGATCCTTTCACTATCTCTTGGGACAATTTTTTCGTTTGTGCTTTTCCACATGTTTAATTCTGAGAGTCTTAAAGACGTTTATCCAGGATAAGGCTGAAGGTTTAATAGTGCTGCCCCTTTGGTCATCATAGCCGTGGTACTTTTAGGTTTCTACATCACCTCTTAGCAAGGAATCTTACCCTGGTTGCGGGCAAGTTATCAGGGAGGTCTATTTAAGAAGAGGGACACCCAAAAACACGGCAAACATTTAGGCTGCTTCACTTGCGAAGTTGGCAATTAAACAATATACTTCATCCCTAAAAATATGGCAGAATAGCTGTTTAATTAAAGATTGGGATCCTTTTACTGGTAACGCTAGCCAGGTTCTTCCTTTTTGACGTATTGGTTTGAAGAAGTAGCTTCATATGGAACTCTTGATACAGCGCATTCAGCAATCTCCTTAGTTTCACTTAATTCATTGACTAATGATTCTTTATTAGCTCGCTTTTTCGAGGAAATTTTTGGCCTGAGACACTCTATGCCTAAATATTCCAAAACTTGGAACACTCAGATTATTTTACAGGAAGTACTATGGCGAGAGCACATAGAGGTCAGGCCTTATCTTCAATGAAAATTGATCAGATTTTCGTTCAACCTTCTGGTGTTGACATAAACGTAGTTGATTTAATTAAGATTTCCAGGGCTAGAAAATCAAAACCAACATTTTTCATTCCTTTCGTCACAAAAAAGCCGTCTTTGTGCTTAGCTAGATGCTCAGTGAGGCACTCAGAAATGAGTAAAAGTTTGCGTAAGTAGACAAAAAATTTAATATTGGTACACCAGAAACCTTTCACGGCAGCTTCAGCTCAGACTATTTGTCGATGGTCAAAGAACATCTTGATTAGATGCGGATTGCAAGATTTTTCTGCGCATAGTACGCGTCACGCTGCTACTTCTGCAGCCTCAAAACACGGTTTAGATATAAGCTTAATTGAGAGTGCTGCAGGATGGTCTACTGAATCAGTGATGTTTGCACGATTTTATAATCGCCCCATCATTTCAGATATGCGAGAATTTACCAGTGCTTTGTTAAATAGTTCTTAGATTCTTTTTATACATGGTCAGAATACCAATGTAGCGTTTATCTGTTAACTCCATTTATCTTCTCAAACAGTGCTGTGTTTTTACGTGTGGTATTGGATTTTGGTATCAGAAATATAGCGACTGCTATATATTCTGCTAAATAGAAAATATTATTACTCTAAATATCTACAATTGTAATCTGAAGAAGGAGGCCTTACATATAATTGATAATCAAACGAGCTCACCTGTAAGTCAAGTTCGATTGTAATTATATGGAAGGCCGAGTTCGAGAGATTACAATCCCTCCCATGAAAAAAATAACGGCGAAAAGTTGCAACTACCTGAGTACCAATGAACTTTTTCTTATAATTTAAAGTTCTGAACCTCCAAATAACCGAAATATATTTTCCCAATTCTATTAGATCTAGAAATATTTTTCATTTGAACACTTCGAAATAACTCTTAAGCTTCCACCAATTATAAGATAAATAAATAAGATAATTTACTAATATTTCTTAGAGAAATTATTATTATTATTATCATTCAAAATAATAATTTTTTTTCCAAACAATCAATGAATTAGAAATCAAACGGTACTTCGGCAAAATAAAAAGTATATAAAATACGATTAGTAGTATTATTAGGTCACATGATTGTAGATTTACGTAAAATAGAAGTTGAGGCATATCTTTGCGCCTCTTAATCGACAAATAAAAAGTAAGAGGATTTATTTAAATAAAAACTTTCGTTTAAAGTTAACAAACTTTTATCTCCCCATGTAAAAGATTTAATTTAAAACTTGAATTGAAATAAGTTTGAGTTTGTCTAAATTTCTTCGGCAGTGCAAACTGTAGAGTTGTAGAGTTCAGATTTTTGGAATATATAATTCTTTTCTTTCAAGGCCTAGTCACAAAGAGATAAGCTCCTCGTAGCTTCTTTTTCCGGTACCTGCGGCCGCCCACACGACCAGCCCTACTCTCTCTTCTATTGTGAACGAGGAAAATCCCATCTGGACATTTTGTCTCGGAATTCCGATACGATACCGATACGAGGCGGAACTTTTCCATATTTTTCCGATACGATACAAAACCGAGCGATACAAATCCGAGAATGGAAGGTGAGTATCGCATCGGTATCGTCTCAGTATCGAAAAATGTCGCTCGGCGGCATCACTAGTTAGCTTAATCCTATTAGAATTTATTTGGCTAAAGTAAATCATTTTACCAATTCAAAGTTTTGCAAATAATCAGAACTTTCACTCACTTCAGACAACTAAAATTCACTTGGTGTAACCAACCTTTTTTTGCATTAATTTGCATTAATAATTTCATAATTTACTATACTTTGTTAAATATTTTAAACTAAATTACGACGTACGTAGATAGATAAACGTTTATTTTTTGGCATACTGGCCTTGAAAAATTGACTTCCTTACACCTTCACGTTTACAGAACGTACACAAAATTAATCCTTACAATCTAACACCCATCCACGCCTCAATCCTATGACCGCTCGCTCTTATCGCCTTGCCTTCCTCGCTTCGCCTCGCACGCATCTCCCTAACTTTCTCCTTGCCTCGCATTGTCAAATGTTGCCTACGCGGCTAATACCTAATACTTATACATATGTGACGTGCGCCGAAGAAAGGGGGCTTACTCTAAAAAAATCGAAATCGAGGTTTTTACACCTTTCGATAGTTTTAGAGTCGCTCTTTTTAATGAAACCATGGAAAAAAAATTTCGAGCGTTATTAATGCTAATAATTGAGTTGTTAGGTGCCCGAGAAATCAGGCTTACGCTCGAGAGCTCGAGATCCCGTGAAACACCTCCCACCACTCACCAAACATTTCCGCGTTTCATCTATACCCGCCCGTGAGCCGCGTCTACGACCAGTTTCTTTCCTCGTGAGAATGTAGTGGTAAGTGGAGAGGGAAGCTTTCGCGAGTCTTCCCTCTCTCCTAAAAGTCGCATCTATTCGGTCGACTTCGACCGCTCGCCCTGAAAAATCTCACTTTTCAAAGTAACATAAGCCCCCTTTCTTCGGCGCACGTCACATATACTACTTACGATACTTACAGTTCACTTATCTATACTCCCTCTCCTAGTTATAATCTTTCCTTCTTCATTCCTTTTCTCCTTCCTTCTGTTCTTCTCCATCTTACCCAACACCCCCTTCACCCATGCAACCGCCCTTTTTTCCCTCCTTCATGCAATAATACGTCCATGCTTATCTCACTCCTTTCCATCCCTCGCCACCCTCGCATACACCTTTCCGCACGATTCACACATTCTCTTCTCCCGAGGAAGCCAGAACCTATTGAAACCCTTTATGCAACCACATGTCAAACTCGCTATAAGCTCCTGACTACCTTTCTCTCCCTTCTCACAAAATACTGCTCTCTCCCATGGCGTAATCCACCCATACTTCGCATTAAAGCTTTACCCTCACTGTAAAAAATGTTTGGAATTCTACAGTACTTCTACAATACAAGCGGAACCTAAAATTGCAAACAAGATATTGGAATGGCAAAACTACAATACATGGATTTTTAAATGTTTTAATTCGTGGAGTTTCTGTAGCGCGAAATCTACGAGATATTGTAAAATTCCAATACATCATGTAATGTAACGTTACCTTACGTTTCGAACATAAGCTTCCAATGCATTTATTGGAAGTATCCAACAGAATTTTTTTGCAGTGTTCTTATTTTCCCCTCCTCATGCATCCTTCTTACTTCATCCCTCTGCAGCCCATTTCTGTTAAAATACCTTTATCTTTCAACGTCCATCTTGCCATCATTTTTTATAGTAATAAATTTTTTTAATGTAACGCAGGACGTCGATATACTCGCATCTCCAACAAACCGCACTTCCCAGCAGAACAGAGGACGTAAAAAGTCAAGTGTGCAACCATCACCTATTATTCTGAAACGACGACGATTGGCAGCGAATGCTCGGGAACGAAAACGCATGAATGGATTAAATGATGCCTTCGATAAATTGCGCCAAATTGTTCCAAATTTGGGTGCTGAACATAAACTTAGTAAATTTGAAACGCTTCAAATGGCTCAAACATACATAACTGCTCTTTGTGAACTTTTAGGAAAGCACATTAAAAAAGATAAAATTACATAGTAGAATATGTATTTTCATTATTCCCTAATTTCTTAGTTGAAAGTTGTTTTGAACAGTTCACTGTTTCCTCTTTTTTGGAATTTCAAGAAAGCTTATTTTTGCAACACCCACCTCAAAAGTTGACGTTTTCATGCTTCTAAATTGTGCCTAAAGGACGTTATTTGAGTAGACTGTGTGCGAATAATTTTCGCGTATGCGCAGTTTGAAGATGGCTTACTTTAGGCACTGGTGAAAAAGATGCGCCTGCGCACTTTCGAGATGAGGTACTTTAGACACTGGCAAAGGTAACTTTAAACACTGGTGTTGGTATCTTCACGCTTTCGTAAGTTTGCATATTTAATGTTGTGGATTAGACTTATACTGTATACTGGCGACATCGGAAGGGCAGTGTGAATACCACTAAGTTAATTGGGAGCAGTTTAGTGTAACAGCTGTGACGTACAGGTAACTGGTGACAGTCTGACAACTAGTGCTCCGGAATCTGTTTTCTTTAAGGTCCTTGAATTATTGCTCTCTTTTGTTGGTGAATAATGATGAATTCCAATCGTTCTGATTTAGACCCTCTAAATAGTGAGAATCTGTGTGCTCCACCAGATATTGTACAAGTAGCCAAGAATGACTCAGAAAATCTTCTGCCTGAGAAATCAAAAAAGGTCTACAATGCAGCGTACGATTGACTTATGAAGTGGATCAACTCAAAGAAGACAAAATCGCTCTCAGAAAATGTACTGATGGCGTATTTTAATGATCTGGCAGAAACAATGAAACCTTCCACTCTTTGGTCTCAGTATTCCATGTTAAAATCAACATTACGCACCCGTAATGATGTAAAACTAGAAACCTATGCAAAGCTAACTGCCTTTTTGAAAAGACAGTCCACTGGATTTAAAGCTAAAAAATCGAAAATTTTGTCGTCAAATGAAATTGAAAAGTTTCTCAATGAAGCTCCAGACCACGATTATTTGGCAACTAAAGTATAAAATACCCTGAATATAAGAACTTATTTACAATTTTTTTTAGGTTATGTAGAACTATATTAATTACATTAATTGTAGGCTGCTTTGATTATTGGAATATCTGGAGCGTGCAGGCGAGAAGAGCTTTATAATATGTGTGTGAACGACGTCAAAGATTGTGATTCAGTGTTTTTGATCACATCTCCGAAAACGCAAAATTATGTCGTTCGATCTTTCACCGTTATTGGAGAATTTTATACAATTTTGAGAAAGTACTTCGAGCTGAAACCAAAAGATGTCGATTCTAATCATGTTTTTCTGAATTTCCAGAAGGGAAAGTGCACTAAGCAGGTAACGATGCCATTTTTCATTTGAAAAATGGAGTTTTTAAAAATAAATTACAACACTTCTCTCGTTCCCTGGTAAAAATTTCTGATAGAAAGTTCTTTCCGAGGCTATCCAATGGTTTACATTTCTTTCCGAACCTGTCCAAGATCCGCATCCGATTCTTTCCGAAAATTTCTGATAGAAAATCAATATAATATTTTACGCAAAAATGCTATGAATTCAATTCATAATTGATTTACAAGCTATTTCCACGAACTTAAATTTTTAGGTGAAAATTTGTCAAAATTTCTTATAGAAACAGAAAGATTCGGATGCAGATCTCAGAAAGACTTTGGAAGAAAATCGTAAACAAACCTATGCGAAATTTACCTTCCAACATTTTTATCAGGGTTATATTTGAAGTCCAAAAGTTCTAATTTAGTATTTGATTTTATGAAAAGTCAATTAAAAAAAAAACAATAATTTTGTACAGGTGATTGGAATCAATAAGTTTGGTGCCATGCCAAAGCAGGTAGCGTCATACTTAAATTTGCCAAATGCTGATGAGTATACTGGTCATTGTTTCCGACGAATTTCGGCTACTTTACTTGTTGATTCTGGAGCTGAAATTACTACGCTCAAACGTCATGGCGGCTGGAAATCTGCCACAGTTGCTGAAGGCTATATTGATAATTCCATCAATAATAAAAAAATGGTCGGTAACTTGATCACGGAATCTATTAAGTTGAATGCAGCTACGTCTGAGACTAATTCGCACGATGAATCAGAATAATCGAATTCGAAAAGAATGAAGACTGCTCCTTCAACTTCAACAGCAGGATATTGTAAAGAATTGTCGCAAAATTCTAACGAACAAAATCTTGTCCTGAATATCAGCAACTGTCCAAATTTGACGCTAAACATTTTCAAAAATCCATAATTTATCATTTCTAGATAAATGTTGATCGAAACTAATAATTCTCCGTAAATACTTTCGTTTTGTTACAATAATCTACTTTATTATTCAGAACTAAAATATTTATAATTGTTAATTTTCTTCTTGAAATAAATTTAGATTTAACTTGAACAACTCTTCTGATGATTGAAATTTTGTTTTTTCGTTTTG
>CAKNYM010029848.1:0-23712 GCA_932195095.1 Andricus curvator | reverse complement strand
AAGACAAGAAACAAAAAACGTTAGTTTTTGGAACTCCTACAAGAATGTCACGACAACTTTTCAAATTTTCTTGAAAAAATCGAAAATTCAAATTTTGATCGCACAAAATATAATGAATTATTACATTCTTATCATAATGAGAAGGTATTGATTTTATTTTAAAAATGACTTTCGTGGATTCCATCAAATGTTGACGTTCTGAGGCGCCGTGAGTCAGAAAAAAATAGTTTTTACGTCGGTGTCTGTCTGTCTGTCGTCGTCGTCGTGGTCGTCGTCTGTATATCGGATAACTTTTGAAAGACTAATGGGATTGGATTGTGCTTTGACACACAGTTTCTGGGACCAAAAAGAAAGATCGAGTTCGTTAATCAGCTATTTCGGATAAAAATTCAAAAAGTTAGAGCATTTTCAAAATTTTTTAGACAATTTTTTTTCTAAATTCAGAAATTCCATGGACAGCTATCCATAGTACTCAAAAATTCAAGCCATTGATTCGTAAGACTTTTTCTGATAAAAAGAAAATTGTCAGAGATAGAGCATTTTCAAAATCCCCTCAAAAAAACGAAAATTAACTTTTTAAGCGAAACAAAGCACAATATGAGAAAAAGTCAGGAGACAAAAAACGTTAGGTTTTGGAACTCCTACAAGAATTCCACGACAACTTTTTGAATTTTCTTGAAAAAATCGAAAATTCAAATTTTGATCGCACAAAAAATAATGAATTATTACATTCTCATAATAATGAGAAGGTATTGATTTTATGTGAAAAATGACTTTCGTGGATTCCATCAAATGTCGACGTTTTGAGGCCCCCTGAGTCAGAAATAGTATATTACGACCCGAGGCCAGAAAGTTGGATTTCCGGGCGTATGTGATATGGAGGCCGAGGCGAAGCCGATGCCTCATATCACGCACGCCAGGGCATCCAAATGTTTCTGGCCGTGTTGTCCGCTGCTAGCTCGGATGCTTTTTCTTTTGTGGCCTGTATAAGCACGCGCGCCACCTCGCGTAACGCCGCTGCTGCTCTCGGCTCAGCTGAGCGGATGCATGGGATTCGGTCACCCGCCCGACTTTTGCAAAGCCGAGGCGGAGCCGAGGTTTTGCTGGTCGGGGCGGGTATCAAAAACACATTTTTTATTCTTTCTTAACCATTTTTGAGGTCTTGTGCCGTCTTTTCATGCACAAAAATCGCAAAGACGCTAATCGATCAGTTTTGAGGTTGAACACACCGACGGTCTCTTTTTTACATTCACCTGTCAAGATAAATAATTTGCAGAGGTTAAGTACACAATAACGCAATACTGAGCGTTGCTACGTCAGGTTGCTACGTCAGCGAGCCACAAAAATCTCGCAGCCAATCAGAGACCGTGTTAACTCTAGCAGGCCGCAAAAGCCACTGTTCCCAAACAGAAATGCAGCCGGGAAGACGTACTTTCGGCTAGGGGATGAAGAAAAAATAGTTTTTACGTCGGTGTCTGTCTGTCTGTCGTCGTTGTAATTTTAATCTGTAAACGTGGTAACTTTTAAAGGAATAATCCGATTGGACTACCCCTTGGTATACTGTTTCAAGGCCTATAAAGAAAGGACAAGTTCGTTAACGAGCCATTTTGGCCAACAGTTCTAATATTATCCATAGAAAATGCTTTTTAAAAAATCATTATATAACTAAAAATATATACTATACAAAACTATACATTTTTTGTAAGATGGAATAATAATTGAAAAAATGAATCATGTCGAGAAGATCTACCAATTTGCCAGAAAAAGATTTTTGATAACAAGTATGGTCTTTGTTTTATTCGTAAAAAATGTTATTAAAATAAGTAATTCTGTTTTCGGGCAAAACCATGCAAGACACGAAGAAATGCTAACTAACGAAATTGTTCATCTGAAAAAATATAGGAATTTGGTTCAGACTATATTTTCAAAGGATAGTTATTGTTTTAATTATAAAAAATGTTAATAAAATTTAAAAAATCCATTCTCCATTTGAACGATGCAACAACAAAAATAGGTAAAAAGGAAATCTCTTTATTTATCTGAAACAAATTTGTTTATATACACTCTGTACAATAAAGACAAAACAAACCTTGTGAAATAAAGAACAAATCATTAAATACATTTGCTTTATTTTGTTCTGTCCAATTCAACAGTTGCGAACAGAGGCACAATATTTACAAAAATCACGTTTTGTAAATATTCTAAAAAAAAACACGAAGGAAAATTACAGTTTTCAATTCGTAAGATTTGAAAGGCTGCGTACCCCAGTTTTGTTTTAAAATCGGTCTTAAGCTGATGTCATAATTTGTTCCTCTGAATTATATCTACAGATTTGCTTTGATCCATTTTCTTATAGGACGTGTAGTTTTTGATTTAATCGTGACAAATAACATTACAAATGAACAAGTTAAATTTTTGTAAGAACGACTAGAGATTAATGGCAAATAAGGAACGAATATTAAAGTAATCATGAAGAATAAAATTTGTACTTTATTTTGCTATATCTGAATGTGCAGTTCGGAAACGACATACATATATTAATATAGTATACATTTTATATATTAAAGTTGAACATAATATAGAAAAAATTGCATATTGGTCAAATGTTATTCGAGTGCGAAGCACGAGATACGTGATGAGAATGTGTTCGTTAAAGCCGAAGGAGCTTTAACAAAAGAGAATTCACAATCTCCAAATTACTACTGTCGATGATTTCACATTTAATTGTCAAAGAATTTGCGTAAATGTAGGGAAGTACAAAGACCGAGCGCGCAGCGCGCGATTAGAATGTGCCCGCGCAGCGGGCAGATTTTTTCAAAGTGGAAACACCATTCTGACCAGTAGCGTATAGAACAAAAAGGAAATTTCTTTCAAAGGGGTCGTTCAAAAAACACGTAATACTTTTATCTGACGGAAAAGTTGGGGCGGTTCCATGCTGCATTCTCCAAAAAAGGGATTTTTATATGAAATTTGGTTGATATTTGAAAAATTTCAACCTCAAAATTTAATACATTTTCAATGACTTCCCTAAGGCGATAGCAGGCCAGGCGCTCAAGAAGGTGGCCTGGGGTTTGATCCCTGTACTGGTACCAATGGAAATTTTTCTATGTACTTCTACCGGGGCTTTGGTGGTTCGGAACCCACTTTAACCTATATGTTCCCTCAAAAGAGGCTATTTACCTCCCAAGGAAGAGTAGACTTTGAGAGGTATATTTCCAGAACATTGGAAAAAACAAATGCACCGAGATCTTACTAGGTGAAGGTGACCAGATTCGGTGTACTGTCTTCAGATAAACACGGTTGTGGCACAACAGCATTTAAAGCTCGAGCTGACAAATGTCTAGGGATGGTCCCGAAGGAATAGCCCCTAAGCGGAGGCGTAGCAACCGTGCCGAAAGCTGAATGGCACCTGGGTGAAGTGTCTAAAACGGTGACTCTGGGATACCGAGCGACCTCTCAGAGTATGCAGCCTAGTCCTTGCACGCGGGGCTCTACAAGGATGAACGAACCCTTTCCCTAGCTGATCGTAGGAACAACAATGACACGAGCAAGCCACCAAAAAGTTGTAGATGGGGTTCAAAACGATCGAACGCGCAGAGCATCCGACAATGGGTCGGCAAGCAGTGCCGATCACCCTAGAGTTCGGGGTGCTGAAAATAATTTAGATGGAAAAACGACGACGAACCGGCGAAACGCCTACATTGAGAGGACGAGTCAACTCAAAGATGTCTTGCTCATGGAGGATTAATGGCGCGTATGCACACTCTGTGGTACCTGCAACTGCTAGTGTTTCAGCACGTTTCAATTCAATCATTGCGAAATCAACGTGCCTACCTCTGGAAAAATGGATATGTACTCGGGGCGCTTCCCCAACCGCACCGCGGAAAGCAGGCACCTTCTGAGAGATGGTCGCGATTTCAGGACAAGGAGGAACATTAACATGCATGTTCCTCCCAAGCCCCAAGATCTGGCTGAAATGGATGCCTCCCTTCGTGAAGATATCTGGCAGCAGTCCGACCTCTAGACCATCAATTTCTCAGTTTATGGTGCTCCGAGAGCTTTGGGTGATTAAAATCGAAGAACCGACGATGGATCAAAAGACCAAAAGACGCTTGCATCAACTGAACAAGAAGATTGGATGGGCAAGACAGAATGCGTCCCGCATTCGTTGTGTGATTGACTACATAACATCTGATAGGCCGTTCACGGAAAGGGTTCGAAAGTTCGCCCAAGAACTGAAGATCTACAATCACACAGTGCACAAGTCAAAGCTGCTGACAATCAAGCAGAATATTGTTGACACAATGGGCTGTTATCTGACGTGAGGAGTAGAATACAGAAGACTCTTCAGCGATCTCCCTGTTTCTGTCAAAAATCCACCCAAGCCCAACGAGGTAGAGACTTTTTGGAGAGAGGTATATAAGATCCCGAAAACACTGGAGTTGATAGAAGATACGGACAATATTATACGCTACAAGAAGTTTTGCGACAACCGCAAACATCTGAGGAGGAATGTCTATCAATCAGTGCTGAAGAGGTGAAAAAAGCACTCAAGGGCACGAAGAACTTTTCCGCTGCAGGACCAGATGGCTCGCATATTCACTTCTTATTTAAAGTCAGAAACGCTCATTACGCCGTGGCTGGTGCTATTACGCACTATACTCCTACCGAAAAAAGGCAACTTGTCCAACCCAGAGAATTGCAGGCCAATAAATTGTTTGAGCACACTGTATAAAATCTTTACAGCTGTCCTAAACAACAGGATTGTTTCTAGAATTGAGCCTGTACGAAAAACGTGGCTCGAAAAAAGGTGTAGCAGGCTGCCGAGAGAACCTGCTAATTGACAGGGGCGTCTGCAAATACGCAGCAGCCTATCAGCGCGTCCTGTCAATGGCCTGGAATAAGCGAATTGTTTTTAATACAGCTTACATCGTTGCAAATGACAGAGATCCTCTCCTAAAAGTGGTCAGGAAACACGAGATGATTGGCAAAGGAGCGTTCCTTTACAAAGCCGCGGAGCAAGCGGCCGAGACCCTTGGCCTGAATTTTAACATCAGAAGTGAGGAGATGCTTCACTTCTAAAAGCCGAAGTAAAGAAAGCCGAGGTAGAAAATTTCCGCCGACAGGTACTCAACAAGAAAATGCACGGAAACTTTCACAAAAATATAGAAAAACAGTCCTTGTCGAAGGAGCAAACTTTTGCTTTCCTCAGATCATCAGGGCTTAATTCAGGTACAGAGGGTTTCATTTTTGCATGCCGGGACGGTGTCATTTCCACCTTAGTATACGGTGACCGCGTTTTATGTTAAGGAGTTCCCAGCGATAGGTGCAGAGCATGTCATACACACGCTGAGTACCTAGAACACATACTATCCGGGTGTTCCAATCACGCGGGAACAACTTATCTCTACAGATATAATGCGGCCCTAAGAGTGCTTTATTACCATCTTCGTCGCTCTTACGATGTTCGCCGCGACCCTGCCCTGCCGAACGCTCGGAGGGAGATAGAGTCAATTGTCTAAAACGAGAAGTGTCAAATTTTCTGGAACCACGATATTTGGACAGCAGTTTCCATTGCACACACGATGCCTGACATAATTTTCCAAGACTTCGAGAAACGAACTATATTCGTGATCGAATTCTCGGCTCCGTCCGAATACAATATTACTGCCAAGGAGAAGGAAAAAGAGGAGAGGTATCAAGACCTCAAAAGGGAGCTGCAATTCCTGTACCCAAAATATTCGGTTAAAGTAATTGTCCTCGCGATCGGTGCTCTTGGAGGTGCGAAAATATCACTGGTTCGTAACCTTAAAGCTATACCCGCGTGTCAAAAATATGCAAAGGCACTTTTGAGATGAATGCAGAAAGCTCTCTTCCTTGTGTCGCTTTGTGTCCTCGAGATATAGGAGGGTTTTGCCGGCCTGTCATTGTGATTTCATCGTGCCCTGTTACCACCCATCTCAAGTTCGTGAGACGTGGCCATAGGATAAGTCGGGGAGAGATGAAACAGTGGGAGAGATGGAGCACCTTCTCCCTCTCCTAGACTATTCGACCAATGGTTAGGGCATTATAAATGTGTCCCTCGATACGTAAAAAAAACTTGTTTCGAATGGTTTCGCTACGGCGATTTCTTAAAAAGTTATTCTACGTCATAGTTTGAGAATCGCATTTTGAAGGCCGGAAAATTCTGTGCACTCGATTGCGTTGACAGTTTTGGCAAGTGATAATCATTTCTTCGTGTTGATATCATTGGCATTAATTATTGGGACCTCATGAAAGGTACATACAACGACAGTGACGTCTTTCAGTGGCGTATGTAGTTAGTACATACTGATCCATCGCTCCCTGCTTATCGGGAGAGATGGAACCTTTTTTCCGGAAGAGAAGGAACAGATTGTTGGATGATTTGAATTTAAGTTTTGTGTCCTTGCGTGTTATAAATTTTTATAAATTGTTAAAAATTATTTTAAAACAAATTTAAAAATACACTTGTAATACACTTGTGTTGACTGCTTTCGAAAAGAGAAGAAAAAAAAGTGAATGACTGCAACTTCTCGTATCGCTGGTTTTGTAACTTTATTCTGTTCACGAGATTTTTTTCTGTTCACACATTTTTTGGTTCACGAGACGTAAATGTCTCATCTCACCCCGAATTTGTTTTGTTCGTTTTTGTTTCTGGTACTACAAAAATTTAAATTAAATAGAAAATCCATTTCGCGGTTATAAAGTGAAGGGTTTAAATGAGAGAAAATTGCATACACGATTTGCAGATATTTCAACGAGTTGATATGGGAGCCGAGCAAAAAAGTGTTCCATCTCTCCTCGACTTACCCTATGTGTGATTTACCCCGGTTATACTGGGAGCCGGTGTCATTTGCAAATGACAGTTGCTCCCAGTGGGACCCTGCGTTGGTTGTTTAACGCTTTTTTAAATTATATATATAGATATATATATTTGTTTTAGATTCCCCAAAAAGGTGTCTGCCATTACATTGGTTCACTGGACTTATGGCGTTTACAGGAGTTATTATGGTGTTAGTTGCCCATGGTCACTATACTGTTGATGTTCTTATAGCATATTATGTTACAACGCGTTTATGGTATATCTACCATACGCTTGCAAACAACAATTATTTAAAGGTAAGTCTTTTACCGATAAAAATTTACGTGTAGTTCTACATAAAAATTTTGATTTAGTTTTTTAAATATTCGCATTTTTAGGATTATAGCTTTCTTCCGCTGGTCGCACTAGTTCTGCACTTGGTGTTAGCATTTTTGAAAACTTTTTTTTCGTTATTCTGAAAGTTTGATAAACAAATTTTCACAAAAAAAAAACATGAAAAAACCACTCCTGGCAGTCGTGAAATTTGGGAAATTTAGGATCCTGGTTACTCTTGACAAAGGACCGAGTGGTAGTGAAAAAATTACGGATCCCAAATTCTCTTGGCAGAGGACCGAAAGGTATCGGGAAATGCGGAAAAACTAAGATATGGTGTAGAATCTAATTGCGGGGGAGAAATTCGCTAACAATTGGAGACCGGCAATTGTCAATTTTAGTTTCGGTTCACAATTCTTGTAACGAAAGCTCATTACCTGAGTATGAAGTTGGCAAAGCAGTAACGTGTAACTTTGCGCCATTTTTGAGAAAATCGAGTTTGAAATATCCGCCACAAGCCATATGGTGGAGTCCACGTGAACTGATCACGGACATTTTCTTGTCGGAATGGGATTTGGCTTGTAATTCAGGATATATGACTGCTTGGTGGTGAAAAAAATTCCACCAAATATTTTTCGAAAATTCGAAAAAATGGCGGAGATATGGAACTTTTAGTTTTTGGATAATTTTTTCTTAAATGACGTATTTTGGGTTCTAATTGGCCGATTTAACTTTCCGACGTCTGAATTTACTTGTTTTAAGATACGTTTCAAAATAAAAAAATAAAAAGTCGAAAATTTTGTGAAAAAAATAAAAATGAAAAACGCGTTTCCCCAAAAATGTCATTTATTATTATTTTTTTATTCTTTCGTCAGAGGAAGGTATAAGTGTGGTCTACAAGTCCGGAAATTATTGGAGTGGGTTTGCCACTGGTTTTCGAAAAAAAATCAAACTTCAGGTCTTCTATGGCGCGGCGCTGCTCAGTAGGGCAAATTAAAGTGTCTGTGGACAAATTAATTATCAAACCACAATTATTTTCATCATGCTTGAATTTTTTTATAAACAAAAAGGAATAAAATTCTGCATAGATTGTTTACATCTGATTTTTTTAAACTTTTTAAATACTTTTTGATTTCATAAACGAAATGACAATAACCAACATTTTTGACTTTTGAAGAATACCGGTCGTTATAAAATACTCCGATTCATTCAAAAAGATCTAGGATCAATGACGCAACAATTCAGAAATGATTTTCAGTAGAACTGTAGAAGTATACACATTTGTTGAAATAAACATTTGTTGTTACAAACAAATAAGTGAATGAAAATAATGTCGTGGGGATTAGCAATGTTTGTTCACGTAATTTCAACTAAATTTTTAAAATGTATAGACAAAATGGGTTTGTGAGTTGGATTAATAATAGCAAATTTTTCGTAAATAATATCATATAATGACATTATTATCAACTGACCAAATGTCATGGCAATGCGTCATTGGCAGTTAATTCCAACATGAGGGATGGTTTTTTACTTTATAAGATAAGGTAATACAACGAGAAAACTTTATTTATAAAATTTTTGATAACGAAAATAATAGTTAGCCATTGCCCGAGAGTACTAACAACGGTTAAAATTTAGTTATTTGCAGTTAATTATGTTGAAAAAATTAACTCAATACCTCGAAACATAGCAGAATTTTATTAATTCTTATTTAGAAAAGAAATTTAAACATGATGAAAATAATTGTGGTTTGATCATTCATTTGTCCACATCCACTTTAGTTTGCCCTACTGAGCCGAACCGTCCCATAGAAGACCTGACGTTTGAATTTTTTCTCGAAAACCAGGGGCAAACCCACTCCAATAATTTCAGGACTTGTAGACCACACTTATACCTTCCTCTGACGAAAAAAAATAAAATAATAAAAAGACATTTTCTGGGAAACACGCTTTTCCTTTTTATTATTTCTACAAAATTTTCGAAAAAAACATTTTTTCAACAATTTTTTTATTTTGAAATGTATCTTTAAAAAAGTAAATTCAGACAAATCCCATTCCGACACAAAAATTTCCGTGATCAGTTGACGTGGACTCCACCATATAGAGTTTGAAGAAACATACTTTAAATCGACCAGTAGCTGAGGTAGTAGTGCTTCGGCTTCATAGTCGAAAGGTTGCGTGTTCGAGTTTTCCTGCCTGCACTTTTATTTTATTTTTTATCCATGAATAATATATTACACTACAAGCGCAGGAAGTTGAACACTATTTTTGTTTACAGGCGGTCGAAAGTTCGTTTACTAATTACATTTTAAATAATTATAAACAATACAACCACGTTCCAGCAGATAGCCAGTCACGAAGAAACTGCATTTCTAAAAACTTTATCATGTTTTTCGCAAAGAAATTTATTTTATACAAATTTTATTAATTGAAGCGTGCGCTACAACAGTGCATTATACACGAATTGCCATAAGGATCTGTTTGTACTTATATTCACATATTAGATGATCCTTATGACCAGTGGCGCATAATGCATTATGGTAGAGCATGCTTTAATTGTTTTCATAATGTTTACCAATTGTATTTAAAATTAGGAGTATGCTCGAGGGGTTTTAAACGAAAAATTGTTACTTGAAAAGCATAAAAGTATCCTCTAGGTCAAGACGGTAATCATATTGCGTAGCTTCCGAAGTAAAAATTTCTTTGATGCAAAAAAAAAATCAGGTGTGTTTCCCAGTAGACACTTTAAAACTGATTCAAAGTTCGACACGAGTGAATGTCTCGGAAGTCTCAGCGCTATACCGCGGCGCGAATGAAAACTAATCGACCAATCAGCATATTAGTTTTGTAACAATCGAAGTTGTTCTTTCGCTCGAGGCGCACGCTTTACCTGATACTTTCAAGTACTCTAAATACTAATATTTTAGTTTGAAATACTCGCGCCATGTTTCGTCATATTAAAATAACATGAATGGGTGTTAAGCCGCTATGCTGCGTTACGATAGCTCCTACATGGTAGCCTGATTCCACTGTGGTCGTCGTTCGTGTCGTGGGGTCGCTAACTCCGTGTGTTTCAGGAGAACCGTATATTTTCCGTTAGAATTACCTCTTTCAAGTAAAGGTCCACTAATTTTTCTAGTGTTTTCAGCATGAACGAGGTCAAGCTGATCGGTCTAAAGGACTTTTCCTCATAGTAGGTGTCCTTACCCGGTTTTGGAATGAAGATTGCTGTTCCTTCGCAACAATATTTTTTATGCGTTTTCTTTAAAATAGCTGAAATAGATTTTATAATTTGTCTTCAGAACATCTATCTGTAAAGACCCCTTTATACATATTTATGTAAGGCTTGAAACTTAGGATAAAATTTACAACTTAAGCTGTTGAACCTTCAAGATACACGTTTCTCAAAATTAATGTAATATAATTTCACTTTTACAGTTCTAAGCCCCTCGAATCTTTCTCGAACATGAACCATCCTTATTTGTATTTGTATTCATTCAAGAAAATTCCGTAGGGCTAAATAGTCCTCTAAGGAACAGGATAATACAGGGTCATTACAAATTTGTGCAAGCACTGATCAGCAGAATACTTGATTAATCTTATAATCTAATCTATAAACTAAATAAAATAAATAAATAGAGTCGACCTCAGAATACGTATCAATTAGGTATGAGATTAATGCGTCGTAATTAACATTAGGTGATTAATTAGTAGCTCTTATAAAATAAAAGAGGGAAAAACTGTGTGTAAAAGAAATACTTTGCAAAAGTTAATGAAAACAAAAGGAAATTCGAAGATGAAATGTTCAAGAACTAAATATGAGAGTTTACCAATGAGTAATTTCAAGAGTTGGGTTAGGAGTTTTGTACAAATATTTGAAAAAGAGATTCTTGAAATGATACAGGGAAGGTGCATTTCTAATATCGTATGGTACTTTATTCCATAACCGGGCACCCCTTACTATAAATGATCTTTGAAGTTGACACTTTTTTTGAAAAGGAATCTTAAGGAGTTTATGTCTTTTACGAAGCTTAGACTGTGCTGGAAGGTCTCTGTCTACAAATTGGAATAGGTTGAATAGATACTCAGGAGCTTTGTTCTGAAAAGGAGTGTAAAGCAAATTACCCATAATGAATTGTCTTCTCTTAGCAACATTAAGCAGACCAGCCTTAAGTCTGTATGGAGTTATGTGTTCGTATTTAGGCAAATTGTAGATAAAGTGGACACAGGCATTTAATGCACGCTCAAGCTTTAAATTTAAATCGTCGGTCAAATCATCATATACTTAACAACCGTAGTCAAAATGGGGCAAGATTAAACTCTTAACCAAAAGTATCCGAGTAGAGGTAGGTAAAGAGTCCTTATTCCTATATAGTTGTTGTAGAATTCTGCATGTTTTCCTTGAGATACTCTGTACCTGTTCCTTCCAGGACAAGGTACGGTTATGGAAATATCCCAGATACTTAATGAAGATATTGGTCCCGATAAGTAAATTTTAAAATCGTCAGCATATTTGTGGTATTTGCAATGTTGAAGTTCACTTCCAAGGTCAGAAGTGAACAAATTGAAGAGGTGGGGTGCCAGAATGGAGCCCTGAGGACCCCACTTTTGATTTCCCACCAATCAGAAAGCTCACCACTACTATTAATAATTCTGTGAGGTCGATTATTAAAATAGGATTTAAACCACTTGATGACAGAGTTTGACACATTAAAGGATTTTCACTTTTGTAGGAGCAACTTATGATTGACCATATCAAAAGCCTTCGAAAAATCAAACAGAACAACAATCGTGATCTCCCGATTATCCATTGATAATTTGAGATCCGTCGTTACTTTAAGGAAAGCAGTAAGAGTGCTATGGTTTGCCCGAAAGCCTGATTGTATTGGTTTAATGGCCTTAGATAATTCCAGAAATTTAGAAAGTTGCAGGTGAACAATTTTTTCAAGTGCTTTAGACAGTGCGTATAACAGCCTTTTTCGAGATATCTGGAAGATACCGACCTGAAGGGAAGCATTATAGATATGCAATAGAATAGGAAAGATAATTGGAAGGGCATGTTTAATCATTTTGATTGATAATCCATCAGTTCCAATGGAATTTGATTTGATTTCAAGTGTTTTTTCCAAAAGTATTTCAGGTGTGATGTCATCGAAAAAGAAGTCAGAGTCATTAAATGTTGAACTAAGAAGGTTAGTGGAAGATGATGATCATAAGTCTGGAACTGAGAATGTAAAAAACGTCTTTAAAAGGTCATCAGGCGGAAAATTACTATCCATAGACTCCTGCTTGGGCGGGATTAGTTGTAAACGTCTAAGGAGATGCCAAATGTCATCTTTTTTGTCTCTATGTGCAATCTCGTTATAATTGTATTGATTGAACGCATCTCTAATCTTAGTCTGAACTAGGTTCCTTAGTTTACGAAATTGAGCTTGTATTATACTGCTTTTTGTTCTTTTTGCAAGTCGGCGCTTGCCATCACGTTCCCTCATCCGATTTTTAATTTCGGATGTGATTCAGGGGGCAGCTTTATTTAAAGGTTTTAGGAACGTGTAGCGGAGAAAATTTATTGAATGCGGAGACTAGTTCATTAGTCAGAGCGTCGATTTTATTATTTATGTATATCTGTATCTAGTAATATTTTTTTTCCAATCATACGTCATTAGATATTCGTGGAATGTATGTTCATCAATTTTAGAGAGATTCCGCACCAGTCTTTGGGTTGGTTTTGAATTTAGATTATAGTAAAATTTAAAGGTAATGTTAATCAAGTCGTGGTTAGAGAGAAAAGGGATAGCATGTTGTTCGTAGGAGACAACCTTATTAATATCGTCTTACAATCATTATGTCAATTCGATTACTGGAACGATCAGTATGGTGAGTAGAATCATGAGGTATAATCGAGAGTCCCGAAGACTGTACTAAAGATGTTAGATATTTAGAATGATTGAAAGTGAGATTTAGGTTAGTGTTAAAATCTCCAGTAAGGATAATGTTATCAAAGTTAGGAATAAATGAAAAAATTACCGATTCAAGCTCTGTGCCATAGGAAGCATTGGGTGGTTTATAAAATACTCCCACTAAAACACTATCAGAAGTTGACCTAACTTCAACAAAGAGAAATTCGGTCGTGGAGTAAGTAGCTACTGAACTCACACCAACCACAGTCCCATTGAGACTATCATGCAAAAAAAGACAAATTCCACCACCCCTTCTCTCGTCTCTGTCTCTTCGAAAGAGCGAATAGTTGTTAATTGCAACGAGGCTAGAGGATATATTGGGAGTTAACCAGGACTCAGAAACAGCTATTATATGGTAGGAACATTTACTGAAAAATGTTTGAATTCTAGAAAATGTGCCAAGAGAGACTGGGCGTTCACATGACAAATGCTTAATGTATCCATGGATATATGTAGAGAAAGATTTTATAGAAAAGCAATTCAAAAATAGGAAGCTCACGCAGCACACGTAAAAGTTGACTGAGACAAAAAACCATTATCAACACAACCCAAACTAAGTGAGTACAATTCAAATTAGAATATCGGCAATGAATACAAGTAAAAAAGATACTAAAGGAATAATAAACAATGTCGAAAACAGTGTCGTAGAACCCTAGACAAATTCTCAACAAAAGTGGACATGATTTCGTAAATCTATATCCGGATATCCGCAGAGGTGTGAATATTGAGATGAAATTAAAACATTTAAGGTTTCCAAAGTACACAATTAAGCCTAATAGTATACAATTACTTTCAGAAAGACCAGTATCAAGATTAAAAACTACTACTTTAAATATGAGATCATGTTTGCTATCTGAAGATACATATGAACAAGGTATAAAAAACTGAAAAATATTACAAATATATTTATCAACGGGCATCAAATAGCCAAGCAATCATAATATCACTTCATTGTGTGTGTAACCATACCGTAGTCAGTCTCCTTAAATTCAATGCAGGAGCGTAGATCCTTCGATTATAGGGCGTCAAAGCCTCACGGATAAAAATGAGACTTTTCTCATTATCTGGCCAGCCAAGATTGGTCGTAGAGAAGGCTCGTACTTTCTTCCTCTGCTTGATTATTTTATCTCTTTCCAACTGTCTGCTAAACATAGCAACGACGATGGGTGCGAGCAGTGGATTTGACGTTGGGGATTTACGAATGCGATAAACATTCATGAGGTCATCTTTAGCGAAGGGAGCATCAAGAGCCTTGGCAACCGATTCTAGGACCGATGGAAGATCCTCATTCGGCTTCATAGGTAACCCGTGAATTTCAAGGGTACTTTGAAGCTCAGCTTGCTCTGGGTAATTGAGAGAAGCTTCAAGTGAGGCGACCTTCAATTTTAGCGAGCTTGCCTCCGTCTTTACCTGTGTGACTTGATCCGCATTGCTAACAGTAGAACTTTCAAGCAGATTAATTCTGCGAGAATTCTCTGAAATGTCTTTCTTAATTTCCTGAACCTTAGTGTTAATCTTATAAATTTACTCATGTTGTCTGGTTTCAAATTCCTTAAAAAGGTTTCTGAACTGTTCCTGCGCCTGCACGGCCGCTTCCCCCTGAGCTTGTAAGACCGCACTGTGAATAGCCTCGAAGTATCCAGGCGGCAGGGTCGCAGCAGTGACAGGAGAAACTATTGCAGGTGAGGGGTTAGTTACCTGATCCTTACTGGCAGGGTCGATACCTCCACTTAGCAAGGAGTTTTGATCCAAACCTGAAGATGTTTCGCTATCATTCGGTGATTTGCAGTTCACGCAAATAAAATCGATTATTCCCTTTTTCAAATCATCAAATGCTTTTTTTGATAATCCGACATTGACGCAGGCTAAGTGGCTGAATGCACCACACGTTATGCAGGAAACAGCACTCTGCGAGCTCTGGATATTGTCTTATTACACTCGGGACAAGCACCCATTGTAATACGTATTAATTTGCGCGAGAACTGTCGACCTCCGAAACTGAAAAACAGTCTTTTAAGCACCAAAGAGTCCAAAAATCATCAAATGCAACATATAAACTGTACTCCGAACACAAATACAATCACTGAGATACAATACAAAGTACAATATTGCCTAATAAATAAGTTATGGCAAGTATAGAGCGAGACGAAACGGAGCACACGTCAAGGACCGAACAGGGCAGCACAGCCGAAAAAAAAATCCGAGCGGATTTATTTTCTTTTCAAAATTCTTGGTTTGACCGTCCATGTGGGCAGCAACCAACCTAAACCGCCTATAACTAGATTTCCAATTTCGAGGGTTTTCCCGTTCTTGCTTTTCCGGAACCGATCGGAAGGGCCTTTCGGGTAAGCAGCACCGAAAAACCTGGTAATCGCTTCCTTCGTCAAGTTGTGTAAACCATTATAATTGAAGCAGCTGACTTCTCCACTTCGAATCGAGAGTCAGCTAGCAATTATTTCAAAGTACCCCTTCAAATTTGTCTTCTATACATTAAAGCTAAATAAATTGTATATCAAAAGAAACTGGTTTTATTCCTTGTTTTTAATTTTAAATACGTTAGCACGTAACAATTGCCTTAAATTTCCTCCATGCTACCAGGGTGTATCTCATTGCTAAGCACACCTGAAAGCTGCTGCATATAGGACCCACCAAGAACTGAATCTTTTTTGAATTAATGCAGGGAACATTTTATCATCTCCTGCATCTTTAAATGGTTTGTATTGTTTAACTGCCCATCTAATTTTTGAATGAGTGACAATGCGACTGGCGGGTATGGCTCATGGGCCGCCCCCTCATTCATGTCATCCAACTGCAAGCCCGGGAAGTGTACCTTCGTTAGGTGCTCAAGGATTTCATCAGTCGCCTCAGCCATTTCACCCGAAGGAAATATTGATGCCTTCAGTGGACGTGCTGAGTTACCCCTCCAGGTTCTCTGAAGTCTAGCACTGTCAGGTAGGTTCACGATTCCCTGACCATACCCCTCCATGATTTCCTTACGGCATTTTGGATCTCATTATTATATCTTGGTTAGGTAGCCCTGTACAAGTCCTAATTCCCATTATTTTTAGCCCTCTTAAATAGGTGTGGAGTGTCCTTTTTGAGGTTCTCCAGTCTAGGATTCCATCGGGGTGCATCCCTCTCTGTTTTCTTAATACGAAAAGGATAATTATCCTCATGCGCATTATTCATAAGTTTTTGTAGGATGTCGACAGCAAATTCTGTTTGTTCGATAGACTTGATTCTGCCCGCCGTGTGTAGGCACAGTGGAAACATCCTAAGAATAGACTTGGTGCAAGTCAACAATGATGAGAGGTTACTATCGGAGACAACCTGTAATCTGGAGTTGGAATTTGGCCGGTTAGGATCCAACCAAATATCGTTTGCTGGGCTTTCGTATCTTCTGGTCCTTTTTTCAATCCTTCCAGAATGATGAACGAATAGATATCTGCTCCTAGCAGGATGTCAGCTGGGCCAGTCTCAGTCGTGCACGTGGACTTGTTAGTTAAGAACCTGACCGTATTAATTGAGACGTGCACAGTTAACAGGGTATCATCTGTTCACGTGCAGTTGGGAGTGTTCCATCTGTGCACATGAAAAGTTAGTTGGGTACCATCTGTGAACGTGCACAGTTGTGCCAGTGGCTAACAACGTGCACAGTTGTACCACCGGCCGTCGACGTGCACAGTTTGGGGTCGAGCACAGTTGCTCCGTGGACAGTTGTCCGTCACCCCGTTGAAAGTAGGTGCTGTCATGGAAGATAGCCGTTGAGGAGACCCATGAAGCATCGAGTGATGCATCCCGGAACATTCGTAGCACCATTTTATCGAAGGGCTTTTGTCCTGAGCAAAAGAAAGAAACTTCGGGTCTGTCGACGTTGACATTATGAGACTTGAGACTTGCTGATTCGTCTAACCTTGAAGAATAAGAAACCCTTGGAAGTGTACATGATGTATCTCCCTCGATAGTTTCCAAAGCGGTCACCTTGCCCACCAGAAATCCATTCAATGTATCATATTTCGGCTTTGTAGTGATAGCTCCTAAGCTATCCTCCCAAGATGAACTCAACAATGAACGTAGCTCAAATGCACTCTCCCTAGACGTCACACGTAGATTGAAGAGTTTGGCCAAGTAGCTATTTATTAATATCGTTGATCGTCACCTAACGATGAAGTAAATAGCTCTCCAAATGAGGGCCACTCGTTTAAATCCCGGAAAATTTAGGTAATTCCAGGCGCGGAAAGTTTGGTCGATTATTAAAGTTCGGTAAATTCTGATGAACCAAATCGCTTCAACTTTTCAACGCTTTAGATTCTAAATGATCGAGGTAATCATTCAGATGAGTCTTCGAAACTAAGTACTTTCCCTCGACTTGACAAAAAATTGTTAATTTAAAATAATCGTTTTCCGCGTTGTAAATTTTTTTCGTTGCCACTACATCGTTATTGTCATCAGATTTTGTCCATGTTTTCTCTAGAAACTCCAATCACACCTTTACTGCATTCGGATTAATCTTCTCTGCTCCGAGCTTTTTTGAAATTAGTGATTGCGTTACAAGTTCTCTTAAAGTGCTCTTGCTGTTGAGAAACATATTGATCAAAAGCCAAAATCACTGCTATTTAAAAAGAGAAAAGAAAGTGGAAGGAAAAGAGGCGCGAAACATACATTGTTTTGTGCGAAAAGTGACATCTCGCTGCGAAAGTATTGTCGCAAGTGTCCATAGCATTTCGTTAACACACAGGGCTGCTTTTCAGGCTATGAACCAGTGAAAGCTTGGCACCTCCAAGAGCACCCATGATCACCAATGATCAGGACGACTGTGATGTTCTTGTCGGATGGTGCCGAAAATTCGATAACGAACATGATTCGTTTCTTGAAGACAAGGAGAACTATGACATGCCTCGAGCTCGTGACAGAAACAATTGTCGAGAATAAGTAGTTCCAGTATATTCGGTACTTCTCATTTTCGACAATTGACTCTATTTCCCTAGGAGCGTTTGGCGGAGCGGTATCAGGGCTAATGCCGTAAGTGTGACAGAGATGGTAATAAAGCACTCTCAGTGCCGCATTGTGCCTTTGGATGTACGTCGTTCTCGCGAGAGTTGAACAACTAGATAGTATGTGTCCTAGCTGCTTGGGGTGTACATGACACGCTCTGCATCTATCATCGGGAATGTCGTGGATCAAACTGTGGCGACGGTATGCTAAAGTGGAAAGGACGCCGTATTGACACGCCACAATGAAACCCTCCGTGCCCGTATTCAATCCGGGTGATGTAAGGAAAGCCAACGTTAGCTCAAACGACATCGACTGATTCTTCATATTTCTGTGGAAGATGCCGTGCATACTCTCGTGGAGGAGCTGTTCGTGGAAGTTATTCTGTTTCAGCAGCCTTCTCCGCTGCTATGTGCAGAAACGCTCTGTTGCCCATTTCTTTGTGTTTCTTGACGGATGACCTAAGGTACAAGCTTTTATTCATCCATGGAACCACTCTAAATGAATAGAGCAGCACCGGGACGGCAGGCATGTTCGTTGCAGATCTGCATCGGAGATCATCCTTTATAGATTATAAGTCTTAAATGCTGCTCCGTGGCACGCCCAGGTGTGGATATCTCTCTCCAGCGCCAAGGTGCTCTCTCTAAATGCAATCTGTTACATTGCAAAGCAATAAAAACCTTTAATGTAGAGACAATGTAATGTAAGGGACTCAGGAACAAATACAAAAATCTCTAAAAAATTAAACAATTTTTTTAAAATTAAAGCTATAGCTTTCGAACAAACACAAACATTAACAAGAGTAGCAATCGATAAACTATTGTTGCATAGACAACAGATGTGATTCTGTTCCCACGAATAGCCACCCTGAGCGGATCTCGAAGCGAATTAATACCATTTTTTAGTTACAAATTCTTTAAAGTTTTAAAAAAAAAATTGGGCTTTGTATCAATTATCAAAAAGAGACATTTATTTTACGAACGCTCTTCACTCAGAGTTGCTAGATCCCTTAAGCAAAGCTGCGATCTCCCGACCCCCCTCCAAAAAGGTTGAGGTTTCTAAAACTATTTCTTTATTATTTAACACCGAGATGTCATTTTCAGCGATGGAATTAATTTAATTATCTTTGCATACATCAATATACTTTTCAACCGATAAATTTTCACATAAATTCAAAAGAAGACACGTTATCAATAGTTGTTTTGGAAGAGAGATCATTACAATCAGAGATTTTCGTGTTGTCAGGGATATCGCTTCAACACTCATCTCGTGTAGTTGATTTCTTTTCCTCGTAATTATCAATTTTAAAAGATAAGCAATAGTTATAATAGACACTTGGCAGTTTGAAAACATTATCGATTTTATCATCGCATTTAATACTGATGTTGAAAACACCTTACTCGTTTCCTTCAATCCTACCGTCAACACAGGTAGAAGTATTGGAATCAATTTCCTTAGCGTTTAAATTACACATAACTGGTTTTTGATGTGTGACACATCTCATTGTTATGGTTTAATTTTACATTGGAATTACTATTCAAATGATCAGAGATTGAATTAAAAATTTTATCACATATTGTAGGGTAGCGTTGTCCGAAACCGACCGGCATTTGTTGAATAATTATATGTTTTTCGTATGCCTCTTTTGGTGATACAAAATATTTTAGTTCTTTAACTTGGTTGAAAGAGTATTTCTGGAGGCTTCCTTGACAACCATTAAAACTTGTCGAGGACCATTCATTTTTTTATTTTCACCTGAATTGGAATTTAAAGTGATTTCCTGTAGTAACGCGTCTCAAAATTCATCAAAACTTGCGAAATTTGATGATGTACTTCAATTTGGCAGGACCTCAAAGAGCATTTCCTAGAGTATAAAACTTATGTTCTTCCCGAGTACTTTTGATTTAGAAATAAAGAGAAAGATAACCAAGAAATTGATTAGGATTGCTATTTTCATCCTCAAATTTTGGGATTTTTACCTCCATATTAATTTTTTGCAATTTAAAAGTAAAACACTGATTGGATGACTAACAGCATTCCCCTGCGACACGATGTGAAATAGTTTTTCAAGTTCATGTTATTGCTTTTAATTAATTTTTTGCAAATGCATTAACTCTTCGTTTAGTTTTTGGGAGTCATGTCGCAAATCACATTAAAATTTTTCATTTCATAAAAAAATGCAGGCTTACAAAATGATAACGTTTTCAGAAGTCCACCCCTGAATCTCAGTGATTGTATAACCTTATCCACTCCGACTGTAGATCGTGGACCTTTAAATTTTCGTAATATTGTTGGTATTGTTACTGACATTAAGAACGGCGTTTATCAAATAGGCACAAAAGACGTATTAGTTAAAGGTTAATTTCTTTGAACAGACATTAAAAAATCAGGAACGAATGTCATAAGTTTAGGTGGTGTAACTAAGGATATTCATCTTTATGTAGTAGTGGTTGCAGCTAAGCAGTTAGTTAGTGGCGGTCATTGTTTCAAAACGTACAACTGCAAGGCAGCACAAAATCAATGCAAAACAATCGGTGTGATTGTTTTAAAGCAGATATATTGTATAATTCTCGTTGTCATCAGTATTCTACGTATTCTAACAAATGAATTAAAATAAATTCAAGCAAGCTAGATGGAATAAATATGATATTGAATAAATTGTAATATATAATAGCAACTCTGATTATTGGCCTAAAGCAGACGACCCTTACATGGTTAAAGTTCGTTTGGCGACATTCTAAAATTACTGCGAGAATTTTCTCTACACTTGTATTTAGATATGACAGTATACTTCCTGGGTTTTCCAAGAAGGACATTCAATATTAGGAACTACATAGTGCTAGATATTGACTTCATCAGTAATAGTATTCTAGGATGGACGGATATTTCACTTAAAGTTTATTGAAATAATCTTTTTAAAAAATTAACAACTATTAAAGCCCGAAGTAATCACTTGTGTGTCAGAGTTTTTTCAAAACCAAAAATGGTATTAAAAGTTGTGCACAAGTAATACATAATGATAAAATAAAATAATGTATTTAACAGTTCATGCAATTCAAAATGCAAATGTACCTTTCCTTTAAATTAGACGAAAATAGGTTAAACAACCACACCAGGGTCCTACTGCACTTGGAGTAACTGTTACCCATGAAAATGTACTGGTTCTCCGGAAAACCGCGGTGTATATACAGGGTGTCCCAGACTCAAGTGTCCGGACTTATATGGCTGTATAAACATTAAAAAAATAAATCGAAAATTCCTTTTTCAAAAATCAGTTGAAGTGTTAGTTTCTGAGTTATTAATTATTTAAGCTGGACCAATCAGAAGCGCGGTATAAACAGTCGTACGTACGTGAGCGGGTGTTCAACGTAGTGTAGTGACTGCTGTTCTCCCCTCGCTAACCCCACCTCAGCGCTCGCTTCTATAAAACTGCGTTGAAATCACGCTCACGTACGCGCGACTGTTTATACCGCGCTCCTGATTGATTCAGCTTAAATATTTAATAACTCGAAAAATAAACTACAACTGATTTTTGGATAAGAAATTTTCGATTTATTTTTTTTATTGTTATACACCTATATAAGTCCGGACACTTGAGTCTGGGACACCCTGTATATATGGGTGGTTCCAAATAATAGTTTTTTGTTTTTTGATGCCTCACCCCGTCATTTTGTGTCATTTGCTGAAAAAATGTACTCATTCTTTAAATTAAAAAAAAAATGTTTAGAGGTACGGCATGACACTTGAAATATCCCAAAGGTTTAAAAATGCAATAAATCCTTTGATTTTTAAAAGCATCATAAAAGCTTCACAGCGTTGATGTAAGAATACCGCGTGAACAACACGAAGGCTAAAATTTTGATTCTATAAATAAATTCACCCTCAAATTCGTGTAAACTCAGCCCTTAAGACACTATAACGTAATTTTCAAGTATCTTTTCTGAATTTTATGAAATTGAAATGCAAATTTTAAGCGGATATTATGTAACAAGTTTTACTATAAAAGTATGGAAAATAATGTTTTAAAATAAACATTTTGCGACTAAAGTCATGACCTTAAATCACACTAAAGATCAAACTGTACAAACTACTGATAAAAAACAATTACCAAAGTCATGCGATCGTATATTCTTCTTCAATCATAGGCTTGAAGCTAATAATACTATTTAGTTACCAAATGTCACATTTTTATATGACGAAAGCTAAAAGCTATTGACTAAATCATCATCAGGCAGTGAGACTTTAAAAAATCTAAAAAACGACGAAATCACAACGACAGGTCGCAACCCTCCGGTCTCTTGAGGAGACGGAGCGACCCAAGGATGACAGCTTTCTGTATCCATCTCACAAGTGCCTTGGCATATTTTTGGCACACGGGTATGGCTTTGAGGTTACAAAACAGTGAAAGTTTCGCACCTCCGAGAGCACCGATCACAAGGACAATTATTTTAACCATTTTAACCATATTTTAGCGGTACAGTCTCTGCAGCTCCCTTTAAGATTTTGATACCTTTCCTGCTTTTCCTTCTCCTTGGCAGTGATGTTGTAGTCGGCCGAAGTGGAGAATTCGATCACGAATATAGTTTGTTTCTCAAAGTACTGGAGAACAATGTCAGGCCTTGAGTGTGCAATGAAGACTGCTGACCGAAAATCGTAGTTTCAGAAAATTGTGCACTTCTCGTTTTGGACAATTGACTCCTTTGGAGCGTTCGGCAGGGCTGGGTCGCGACCAACACCGTAAGAGCGACAAAGATGGTAGAAAAGCACTCTTAGGGCCGCATTATGTCTGTAGAGATACGTCTTTCCCGCGTGAGTGGGACACGTGTGTAGTATGTGTTTTAGGTACTCAGCGTCTGCATGACACGCTTTGCACCTATCACTGGGAATTTTTAGACGTAAAATGAAGTCACGGTATACTAAGGTGGATATGACACCGTCCTGGCATGCGAAAATGAAACCCTCTGTACCTAAATTACATCCTGATGATATGAAGAAAGCAAAAGCTTGCTCCTTCGGCAAGGACTGATCTTCTACATTCCTGTAAAGTTTCCGTGCATTTTGTTGTCGAGTAGCTGCTGGCGGAATTTTAAAGCTATGCTTTCTTTTCTTGGGCTTTTAGAAGTGATGCATCTAGATGGCGTAATGCCTGCTCCGCAGCTTTGTAAAGAAATGCTCCTTTGCCAATCATCGCGTGATTCCTTACGATTTGTAGGAGAGGATCTCTTCCATTTGCGACGATATGAGCTGTACCCAGGATAACTCGGTTATACGGACATTGGAGACTTAGAAGACAGTGCCCGCCTTGACGGCGTGAGATGTATAATCGCAGAACGGACAAATTGATACGCAAGCTCTTCTGCATATGCGTGATCGTACGTGAGGTAATGTCGAGGGCGGTGTGCTCATGGTTCGCCGCTGGAACCACCCCATCAGAGTAGAGTAGAACCGGGACGGCAAGTATGTTAGTTGCAGATATCTTGTTCAACGACAGATTGGAAGAACAAATCTGACGAAGGATACACTTGTGTCTACTTTGGAGAGACTCCAGTGATGTTATATCCTGAATGTGGCTCTCAGACAAATCTAGGTATATGTATGTATGTAT
>CAKNYM010029844.1:9418-28691 GCA_932195095.1 Andricus curvator | reverse complement strand
AAAAAAAAAAAAAATGTATTCCTGGTACTTATCAAAGATAAGGTTGCTAATAGGATGTACATAATTTACTATTTATATATTACCCAGATATACTTATCAAAAATAAGTTGTTATGCCCTCGTTGCCTATAAACAAAGGTATTCTGAGGAAGATGCCATATACACAAGATGTGAGCATAATTTTTTCTTATGTGCCAATGAGTACTTTGTTATAATCTTTGCTGGATATTCTATCTTAAAAATTTTTTTACTTATGTCTTTTATTTTCAGATCACAATGGATATCTTATTTTTGTATTCATTTCTGAATAATTGATAATGATTTTTGGAACGTTTTCTTATATTTTGTGTTTCTCTCAATTCTGTAAGAAAAATTTTTGGTAACATGTGCATTTTATGATTTTTGGGTTAATCTCGAGAGGACCGCTTGAAAACTATGTCACTTGTCCGAAAAGCTATAAAAATAAAAAGGGTCTTTTCTTCTTTTCTCTCTCTCTCTCTCTCTCTCTCTTTCTCTTAAAAATGGGAGGAAACGATCTCTAAAATTTTTTCATGCTTTGAGAGTTTTCGAGTTGAAAAATAAATTTAGTTTGCCTCGGTTCTTTGAATCTTCACCACGTAATTTTTGTTAGCGATATTTTCATTTAAAATATTTGTTCCTTTTCAATATAAATTTAAAACAAAAAGTTCCGCAATTTTTCGTTCCTGTTTTCTTTCAAAAAATTTTTTTAATCAGTGTCGGGGTTAATAATTTTCAGGTCATAATAACCATCTTTCTTCTTTTTAATTTAAAATATTCTTTGAATTTTAAATTCTTTTCTAATTCTTATTATGAATAATAATGTTTTGTATACCTTTGTCAATTTTTCACTAATGAATACAAAATTTTGATTAATTAATCCTTTTTTAAAGAAAAGTGATTAGTGTTGTGTTTGTATATGTGTATGTGAGTGTACACATGTATATATATATATATATATATATATATTATATTATTTTTATCGGCAGGTATTATGTTTCTGATTTTTCCAATTGGCATAATAATATATTTTTGTCATACCTCGTAGTTTCCTATAAATAATCCCTGATGAGGGAGTTTAAATTGACTCCGAAACATGTTGGTTCCTTGGTAGTATAAAAAAGACGGATAAAAGAAAAAGTGAGAGGTTGGTATTTTTGGTTGACTTTTTCTCCTTTTCTCCCTCTTTTTTCAATTGGTTATTTTTGTCTCTAATGAGCCGAAAAGTGAGGTGGTCTAGAAATCTATTTTTTAATTTTGAATCTTTTTCATGCTCATTTTGCATAAAATTATTCATGATAAAATGGATTTCTGTTCTATCTTAATTTTAAAATTGCTACTTTTCCATCGGGAGAAGTGCCCAACGAAAGAATAGGTTTATCTACGAAACCAATTCTTTTCTATTTCCTTAACGATTGCCACTTGTGTTGTGTTCCATGCAGGCGAACATATTTTCCATTTTTTTAATTCCTCTTAATGCGAGAAGTAGACACACCTCTCATGGTTATTTTCAATTCCATACTTACATGCTGTATTTTCGATTAATTTAATTCTTCCTAAATCGTCCACAAAATGTGTGCGCTTACATAGTTTCTATTCGTTTTTGTGGAATATAAGTTTGGAAATTTCAATTTTTTTGTCTACCATAACGATGGAGTGATTGTAATAATAATATTTTATATTGTCTTAACCCTAAAAACGATTTCAGATGTTTAGCAGTCAAGTTGAAAAAATTTAACCTAAACCAAAAATTCAAAGTCAAATAAAAAAAATGGTAAGCAGAAAATTAAAAAAATTTGGATTTCGACTATGCTGGAACAATATTACTACAATGTTATATAGATCGTTTTTTTGACTCAGTATACTTTTTTTGTGTGGCTGTGTAATCCATGCAAATTTGCACAGCAGTAGTGCGTGTTCCAAGACAGATTTCATATGAAATCAGTGAAAATATGTTTCTGTTCGATAGATTAATAAAAAAATGTTCACATAATTTACCCAAATACAATACTTATTTATTTAAAAAATGCATTTATTTAAATTCACAGTTTCACCTTAAAAGTTACATTATTCTATTCCTTTCTATTCTTTCTTTGACATTTCTCCACTTTTTAATTCCTTCCAATACGCTTTCATTAAATTTTTCTGAGTGGATTAAAAAGACTAGCTTTTGCGTTTTCAAAGTGACATTATTCTCTTTCTTTCTATTCTTTCTTTTGCATTCCTCCATTTTTTAATTCCTCCCAATACACTTCCATTAAATTTTTATACGTCAATTAAAAGGAATAGGTTTTGCTTTTTATTTCTACTCGTTGGTGGAACTTTCGATGAAGGAAAACTCACGTTTTAATGGGAATTCAGATTCTAAATTTTTTTGAATTCTTCTCTTCTTACCGGGATGCCATACAGCTTTAAAAACTAGAAGCTTCACTGAAAACTTTAAGCCCTTTAGGGCCCATTTATCTCAAAAATTGAAGTGTGAGGGGGGAATGGCTGATTTGACAGAGAATGCCCCACACATATATATTTAATAAAAATATTGTATATCGTGTCTATCTGAAATGTTATCACAGTAAATCCCAGAGAGAGTATTCATCTCTAAATGGATAAAAACGCTGCAAACAAGTGAAAACAATAGGGTTGTTTCCAAAGTCAGATATCACTTTTCCAATGAATGGATCTTATAGTTCATAAAATTCTAATTTCAAAAACGCCCATAAAATATTGTTTACGTATTGCTTACTATTTTTAATCTAATGTTGAAATATCAATTTTCTATCACGATGTCGATTCGAGGGCCCCTCTGACGTCAAAGGGGTCGGATTTTCAACCAATCACAGCTTATGTGTCAGTGATTCTCAAATATCTTCTTGGTTAGATTGCAGAATAGGGGCGTCACCTCTGTTTTAGCTGGAAACATTTTTTTCTCGGCAACAAACTATTGGAATGTGTAATTGAACGATAAATGAAGCGATTTGATCAGGAAAACGTTTAAAATTATTGTTACTTTTGTTACTACGATGTCTCAAATATGGGTCTGTCACGATATCGGAATGATCATATTTAACTCACCGTTTAGGTGCTTTTAAACATCCATACGACCAGAAACACTGTAAATAATTAAAATTAAATTATTTTTTTATTAATCAAAATGTATTTAGATATTTTTTTATGCCGACATAAGCTATTATGTCGACAAAAAAAGGAGAGTTTCACGCACATCAGCTGTCACTTGAGACAGGAGGAGACGGGACGTTGGAAAGGGGTAGGGGTTTAATCAACATTATTTTTATGACCATTACATATCTATTTATTATTTTTGTGACATACATATCTCGATTGCCATTGATAGCCAAGGGCGTCCTCCAGTCTCAACTGATAGCAGATGTGCATGAAACTCTGTTTTTTTGTCGATATAATAGCTTATGTCAGCATAAAAAAAATATCTGAATACATTTTGATTTATCAAAAAACCATTCAATTTTAATTATTTACAGTGTTTCTGGTCGTATGGTTGTTTAAAAGCACCTAAACGGTGAGTGAAATATGATCATTCCGATATCGTGACAGACACATATTTGAGACATCGTAGTAAAAAAAGTAATAATAATTTAAAACTTTTACCTCATCAAATCACTTAATTTATCGTTCAATTAAAGATTCTAATAGTTTGTTGCCGAAAATTTTTTTTTTCCAGATAAAACAGAGGTGACGCCCCTATTCTGCGATTGCACTATCTTTTTCTGTGCCGATGTTTTGTTTTTGTTATCTGCACTTCGAAAGTAGAAGTCTCAAAATATTGATTAAAAAAATGTCGAAGGAGGGTTTCGTGAAAGCCAATAGCGGAAATCTACCGAAAATAGATATATTTATTGTATCGGTGTATTTTAAGAGTAATTGTGACATTGTAAGTGCAGAAATACGAGGAGTGAAAATGAAGCGGTTAGGTGGCCTAACCTTTTTATCATAAGTTTCGTTAGTTTCCATCAAAGCCACATCGTCACATTGATAATTATGAGAATCTCTGAGTCACGTGACACCCACGTGACACCAACTTGAATAAGTGTTTTCCCGCCTTCAATTTTCAACCATTTTTTTCTATTGAATGACTCAACAGAAAAAAAATTTCGAACGCACCTTGTGTTTAGTTTAAAATTATGTTCAAAAAATTATTTTATCTAAAATTGCGAAACTACCCTATTATCTGATGGCAGATAATTTTTATCACGAGGCGAATAAAAATTATCCTTCGTCCGGTAATTGTACTTGTCAATTGTGGGAAACGTTTTTGTCTAACTTTAGATAAATAATATCCCTGGGATTTACTGTGATTATTTTTGAAAAAAAAAGATTCTTAAAATTTTTACTTACAAATGCACTTTGGGCAACCTTGGGGTGGTGGCGTATATGGGGGTGTAGGGCCTCTCACAGGAGGATGGGCGTCAGTACCGGCCATGTGAAAAATTGCAATAATGCACACTAGGAGGAAGACAGTAACAGTTCTTAGGGATGCCATGTTGAACGTTGAATGACTTTCAGATGTCTTTCATATCGCTTTACATATAGTTGAAATTTTTCCGCCGTCAGCTCATTGCCAGTGCTTCATGACAATGACTATCGTAAAATATTGTCAAAGTTGTCCGGTGGAATGGGGGCCAAGGCTTTTTTCATTATTCAGTCTATAAGCTCAAGTATATAAATTTTATGGTGCTTCATAACGCAATTTTTGTTACACATGTATGCTGTGACACACTACCAAATAAAATGAAAAATATTTCTTCATGTACATGTTTGCGAAAGGAAGAATAAGATAATTAAAAGCAAAAAGTTTAAAGACGATTTTTGCAAAATTCGCAACGCTAATATTCTCAAACATTTTAAATATTGTTAATCAAAGCCTAATCTTTAAATTTCGTGTTACGCTTACCCGTATTAATCCTTCAGAGGGAACCTTTCCTCTTTCCTTGGGATCGCTATTAAATTTAATATCAGCAAACCCCACTCAGCTTTTAATATTCTCCTTCACTAGTATACTCTGGAACTAATATGATCTACCATTTTATTATATCGTGACATATTGTAATATATGATACAACCCTCATTTTTAATAACATTTTTCGACTCACTTTTAGAAAGTATATGAAAAGAATACAAATTTCCTTGCAAGATTCAAATAAAGTTTAGAGAATCTCTTAAATAATATGTACCGTAGGGTGGTCCAAAAATGTTTTTTTCGAATTTTTATGGGGACACCCCCCAAATTTGTTCGAATCCACCCAAAAATAAATCAATCTTTTTTGTTTTGAAAAAAAAAATGATATTTAGGGATGCCGCAAGCCCCATGAAGTTTAACATGTATTTCCCATAAGAAAAAAAGACGTTTTTGTAAATCTTATTCAGAATCCTCAATATTATCTCAATCGAGTTGAAACTCAACATTTCTCTTCACAATTAGCCATCGAATACGAATAAAATATCACTCTACAAATATCACCCCCATAAGTGTGTTTTATAGGGTCCCAAAGAAACCCCATAAGTGAAAAAATGGGTTTTGCGAGTTTTTGGCGCTAATTATGATTTTTTTGCGGTTTTTTTAATGCGAATTGTTTTTAATACATAAAATATGACTTTATACTGAAAATTAGATATTTTAATGAATTGTTTAAACAATTTATTATTGTTTTTAGCAATTTTCTCATAGAATGTAGTTGGAAAGACGCGGTTTTTTCACAAATTTTCCATTTGTTGTCCAATTTTCAATTATAGGGAAGTGATAGTTCATCAATGTTGACAATAGTGATTGTTTAAACAATTTATCATAATTAATAATAATATTATATTTGAATAATCCTAGAAAGATGCGGATTTTTTTTTAATTTCTGGCTTTTTGTCCAGTTTTCATCTGTAGTGAAGTAATAATGAATTGAAGTTAACAAAATAATTGTTTAAACAATTTATTAAAATTAATAATAATATTATATTTGAATAATGCTGAAAAGATGCGTTTTTTTTTAAATTTGTGGTTTTTTGTCCACTTTTCATTCTGAATGAAGCAATAATGAATTCAAGTTAACAAACTAATTGTTTAAACAATTTATTATACTTATTAATAATATTATAACTGAATAATGCTAGAAAGATGCGGTTTTTTTGGAAATTTCTGGCTCTTTGTTTAATTTTCATTTGGAGTGAAGTAATAATGAATTCAAGTTAACAAAAAAATTGTTTAAACAATTTATTATCATTGTTGATGATATTCTCTTCGCTTAATCGGTAGAATGTTGCGTTTTTTTCTGAAATTTTGAACTGATTGTTTATTTTTTATTAGGCGTGACATGATAATTAATTAGATTTAGCAAAAATAATTGTTTAAACAACTTTTCTGTTAACTTTAATTAATTATTACCTGACTAAGTGAAAAAAGGACAGAAAGGTAAAAATTGCCGTAAAACCGCAACTACCAGGCGCAATCGATATAGATGAAGATAGACATAAACAATAATAATTTGTTTAAACAATTATTTTTGCTAAATATAATTAATTATCAAGTCACGCCTAATAGAAAATAAACAAACAGTTGAAAATTTCAGAAAAAAACCGCAACATTCTACCGATTAAGCAAAGAGAATATTATCAACAATGATAATTAATTGTTTAAACAATTATTTTGTTAACTTGAATTCATTATTACTTCACTCCGAATGAAAATTAAACAAAAAGCCAGAAATTTAAAAAAAACGCATCTTTATAGCATTATTCAATTATAATATTATTAATAAGTATAATTAATTGTTTAAACAATTATTTTGTTAACTTGAATTCATTATTACTTCACTCCGAATGAAAAGTGGACAAAAAACCAGAAATTTCAACAACAAAAAACCGCATCTTTTCAGCATTATTCAAATATAATATTATTAATAATTATAATAAATTGTTCAAACAATTATTTTGTTGACTTGAATTTATTATTACTTCACTACAGATCAAAATTGGACAAAAAGCCAGAAATTTAAAAAAAATCCGCATCTATCTAGCATTATTCAAATATAATATTATTAATAATTATGATAAATTGTTTGAACAATCACTATTGTTAAGATTGATTAACTATCACTTTCCTCTAATTGAAAATTGGACAACAAATGGAAAATTTGTGAAAAAACCGTGTCTTTCTAACTCCATTCTATGAGAAAATTGATAAAAACAATAATAAATTGTTTAAACAATTCATGAAAATATCTAATTTTTAGTATAAAGTAATATTTCATGTCTTAAAAACAATTAGCATTCAAAAAACCGCAACAAAAATCATAATTAGCGCCAAAATCTCGAAAAACCCATTTTTTCACTTATGGGGTTTCTTTGGGACCCTATAAAACAGACTTATGGGGTTGATATTTGCAGAGTAATATTTTATTCGTATTCTATGGCTAATTGTGAAGATGAAAAGGTAGGGAGGCTCTGCCAGACACTTTACCTAGATGACTTTGTATAATTTCCATTCAGTTTTCATTTTTCATAATTCATTGTTTCTATTGCTCAGTTCACATCATATTTCGAGGCTAACTGAAAATGAAATTTAAAATGAATCAAATGTTTTTTTTTTCAAATCCATTCTTCTCGAAAAGTGTAAAAGATATTTGGATGCATTTATTTTTGAACGAAAAATATCTTCAAGTACAATAAACGCATTAATATTGAAGTCAAATTATTGAAAACAAATATTTTTGAGAACAAATTTTTTAAAATTATGATGTACCCCTGTGATAATTCCCAAAACAATATATGTTATTATTTATGATGTAATGATAATACCGAAAAAAATGGTTTTTGTTCAAAGAGAATCTTCGAAAAAATGACAAAAAACAAAATTTCTGGACTTTTCTGGAATATTTTGGAATTTTGCAGAAAGTTTTTGAAAGTTCTGGCACGTCCTATAAAATATAATATATTTTTGTAATATAATAGATGGAGAATTTCACAAGGGTTTATTTGTCATATAAATGTTTAGAAATGCAATATTTTTATTAGTTCTATAAACTGACTACTGTTATAGAATTTTCCGTAAGACTAGCTATACTTGACGAATTGCTTTTACGGAAAAATTCCGTATTACTAATCAGCGCCTTAATTCTAAGCAAGACCGTTAATATGATTTTTTTTAAATTTCAATGACAATGAAAAGTTTTTCAAAATGAAAAATCACTTTAGATTTTCTCAGGAATCTTCAGAAAATATTTGTATTATTATCTTGAAACCTTTCAAAATCCTTAAAAAGCTTCACAGTTTTTATTCGGAAATATAAAAAAATCTACATTTTGTTTTCGATTTTTTTGAATCTATTCAAATTTTGAATCATTTTAGAAATTTTTGCAAAACTTCTATATATTTTCAAAAATGATTTGAATTTTTCCTGAAATGTATAAAAAATATCTCAAAACTAAAAAAACTTACCCTAAAGTTTTCCAGATTCTTTTTCGACAATTTATATAATCTTTTGAAGTGGTTTCAAATCTTCTTAAATATATTCTAAAAACTAATGTTGCCAAATAAAGAATTATTTTAAAATTTCCTAGGAATCTTGAAAAAAATTATTCTTTTGAAATCTTTGCAAATTTTTAAAAAGCTCACAAATTATTTATTCAAAATCTATAAAATCTACATATTTTCAATTTTTTGAAATCATTCAAAATTTGTAATTATTTTTCAAATTTTTTAGAAAATTGTACATATATTCAAAAATGATTCTAATTTTTCGTAAAACTTTTGAAAAATCTTTCAAAACTAAAAAAAAATTGACTTAAAATCTTTCAGGTCTCTTTTGATATTTTGAGAAATCTTTCGAAATGTTTTAGAATCTTTTTAAATTTTTTTCAAAAAATAATGTTGCAAAATAAAAAATCATTTAAAGTCATCCCAGGAATCTTAGAATATTTTATTTATTTCTTTGAAGTATTTCAAAATTCCTACAATCCTTCTAAATTTTTGGTTCGAAATCTTCAAAAATCTGAATTTTGTTAAAATTTTTTAGAAATATTCTTCAGATTGAGATTATTTTATAATATTTTCGAAATTCACAAAACTTTAAAGTATTTAATAATGTTTAGGAAAATTTAAAATGATGTATGTTTTAATTCAAAAGATGTGTATATGTGTATGTATATGTACAAGATAGATGTGTTCCAAACAAAATTATCTTCTTTCAACATGGTGTAAATTTTCATGATGAATAATAGTATCTTGAACCACTTACAAGAAAGTAGAAAACATGCATATTATGGTCTAGTAATAATAAAGGCAACAATTCTGTTCTTAAATTTTTTACTTTTTGAAAAATGAAAGAGATTCGAAGATGTCAAAATACATTGAGAAAGAATCTGGAAGGATTAAAGACAATTTTCTTAATTTTTGCAGAATTAAAAAAAAAAATTGTAATTATTTCAAAAAATATTTCAAAGTTTTAGAAACTTTGAAAAGATTTGAAAATAATTTAAAAATTGAAAAGGCGATTTTTTTGTATTCTTATGTAAAATGATCTCCAGAATCCGAAACTGTATAGCAGAACTCGGGCAAAGGTGCTGTTCTCGAGATATTCGCTATTAATTATTTGTTTATAAACGTTATATTAAACATTTAAAATTTGAAATTTTTGATTTTTTTTCTTCTATTGTTAGATAAGCTCATGAGAAACAATAGTTGTTCCGGCATTTTTTCGCTCCAGCGAATATTATATTTATTTATTTTCCCCGTCTTTCTATCACACGCAGAGGCAGAGATAATCGCTCAAAATTTAAACAACTGTACAGGTCCATATATTCAAATTTCGAAATTTTGAGCCACATCATCATTTTAGAACAACTTCAAAGAATATGTTTAACAATTTTGACACCTTTATTCCTTTTTCGAAAGAGTTACATCAAGTCAAAGCGAGCAAATTAAACAATCATCCCAATTTGCATCAAATTAAACAATTTATTGATCATTTCAGATATAATCATATTTATCATGTAGGTAAGTATAGTTTCTTGCTAGAAGTTTTTCACTAACACTAATTCGCTGAATGAAAATTGACTATTTGTTGTAACGCGATAAAATGACTAATAACAAAAGCTCTGTTATCTTGCAAATTATTAACTTTAGAAGAACAGTGTTCATTACAAAAATGTGTATTCCAGTTGGTACTTTCAAAAGAGTTCCTTATGTAAAAGAAGTATTGGAAAGTATTAGATTTAATACTTACCAATACTTCTTTTTCATCAGGGGTGTTACTTGTTTTTTATTCATTGAATACTTTTTTGGTTATTGATAAAAGTATTTGTTGTCACTTATTTTACACGTTAATTGATTTTGTGCAATATATATTCCCCAGAGCGAAAAAAATGGCAAATTTTGAATGTTTAATATAGCTTTTATAAAAAAATAATTAATTGCGAATATCTCGAGAACGGCACATTTGCCCGAGTTCTGGTACACAGTTTTGGATTCTGGAGATCATTTTACATAAGAATAAAAAAAATCGAATGTACCTGGTCGATCCGACGGAAATGGGGTTGACGTCTGGACTATTAGGAGACGCCGCGGTGTTCGAAATCTCTGAAATATATATCACGTATTTCGTGAATGACCCATAACAATATTAAACAAAATGTAGATTTTTGAAGATTTCAAACAAAAAAATTGGAAGTTTTTTAAGAATTTTAAAAGGTTTTAACAGAATATAAAAAAAATAAATAAATTGGAATGGCTCGATCAGCATTTGTCCTAAGTCTCATTTCTGCCAAAAATGCACTAGATTTGCGGGCGATGTAGAAATAAATGATGGAATCGCGCTTGTGAATTTGGTGAAAATAGTTGTACCAGCAGGCGTTAGATGTCGTTTATGAGAATTTTTTGTCTTTTAAATTTGCTTCTACTATATTAAATGCGATAGACAAAATAGAAAAAGGGAGAAAAGATTGGGTTATTTTAAAAAGAGGAAACTGGTGAGTAAATATGTAATTATTTATTATTATTATTATACCATTAAGCCATTTCCCTTTCGGGGTAGGCGTGACCTGCTCGGTTAGAAAAAAGTAGTGTGTATGGTGGGTATATAGGTATAAGGTAGATAGGTATATAGGTGTTAGGTATAGATATTCTAGATTGATCTGGAATTCTCGTGTTATTTATTCAAATGTCACGTTCACTCCGCAACACTGCTCCGACCCAGGTTGCTGATCAATCTCTCTAGCGATCACCCCAGGTGAAGAGCCTCACAAAATTGTTATGTGTGGTTCCCCACTTGGACCCATTTAGTATCCAAGGTCTTTGTTTCAGGCGTCATTCACTCTATTGTCACTCTGTTTACAAACTATTTGTCGCCACACTTTTCTGTCCTGGCATACTACTCTAGCTTCCTTCACGTTCATGCATTTTTTTATGCAAGCTCTCGTGTTTCTATGGCTTCTTATGTCTCTTCGGATTAGTGTCTCATTCACAGATTCTAACCATTCTTCAGTAGTAATAAATATAAGACAATGTATAATACAAAATACATTTTCTTCGGGGAAGTTTGGTTGAGAACCGAAATTTAAGCTACCCGGATGGGTTTTTAAAGGTCTCATTGTTCTAATAATTAGACCCAGTAATGTATTGATACCTGCTCGGTGGGTTCCTGTCACCACTACGTAGCGCGTCCTCAGGTTGCGGATAGAGGAATGGCCCGTAAGGCTGAACAGCCGAATACAAGAATAAGCAATCGCGGACAGCCGATAGGAACCAGTCGTGGATGTGGTGAGCCGGTACTGGTAGATAAGAGGTACACAACAACCATGGCTTGGGAGGACTCACCCAATCGCGTTCATACGCTATGGGTGGGTTCTGGCAAGCCGAGGTGCAGCGTGTATCCACCTAGAAACGCTACCCGAACCCGATGACACTGCCCGCAAGGGATGTGTGGAATGATTCGCCTGCACAGGGCCAAAGGGGTATTGATGCCAGTAGACGCGCTGCCTTGCAGGGGGATGTTAGGATACGAGGATGAAACTGTAATGTGTCTGACGACAAGTTGACACGGTCCTTGTCAAAGTCAAAAAGCTCCCATACTTAGACCCAGAGAGATATGGGGGTTATCACTTCTGCGACGGTGGACTCACCTACGATTGGAATAGGATCCTAACGTGCGGATTTCCACAAAATTATCATGGCTAACTTGCAACAACAAAAAACTACAGTAAAATATCTAAGGGCGGGAACTCTGAACGCGCGTAGTCTAAATACTGGCGGATTTAGCGACCTCATTGAAATAGCAAAGACATACGATACTGACTTAATAGCACTTCAAGAAACCTGCTGGCCGGGCGCTTACGCGTCAATTTCTAAGGATAACTATACTTTTCACTATGAGGGAGCTAAGGGGCGCACACTGGGGACCGGTTTTCTCATTAAGAAACGAATTTCTCAAGCGGTTATCGACATGCAATTCATTAACGATCGGTTATCATACATTGTACTGAAGGGTAATTTCAGCAAACAGGTGTTAATCAACGTGCACTGCCCCACCGAGGTCAAAGACGAAGACACTAAGGATCTTTTATACGAAACAATCGAACAGGTTTTTGACAAGTTCTCAAAGTATGACGCAAAAATAGTATTGGGAGATTTCAACGCGAAAATTGGAAAAGAACCGATGTATAGGCCTACAATAGGGTCGGAAAGTTTGCATGATGTCAGTAATGATAATGGGACTAGAGTAATAAACTTTGCAGCTTCAAAGAACCTCGTTGTCAAAAGCACATTTTTCAAGCATAAAAATATAAATAAGGCCACCTAGACAACACCAGATTATATCACTCACAATCAGATTGATCACGTTCTAATTGACAGAAGACATCATACAAACATTCTCGATATAAGATCGTACAGGGAAGCGGATTTAAATTCAGACCACTTTCTCGTGATGGTAAAACTAAGATCTAGGTTAGCGTTGAGTAAGAAAACAAGCTGCACAGAGCCAACAGTTCGTTTCAATATAGATAAGTTTAAAACACCAACAGAAATATTAAATTATCAAGTTGAGATTTCTAATAGTTTCGACGTTCTTCAAGAAGAGAGACGATAACGATAATTACGTGGAGGACTCGGAAACCCTGTGGAGCAATATGAAAAAGGTGATAAAGTCAGTCGCGAAACTTACTATAGGTTTAAAGAAAGTAAACAAAAGCAAACCATGGTTTGATGAAGAGTGCAAACTTTGGTTTGAAAAATGTCGGAAGGCCAAACTAATTAGTTTACAAAATAAGTGGGATCAAACACATAAGAAGTATCTTGAGATTGGTAAAAGTACAAATAGGCTTTATAGATCCAAGTAAAGGGAGTGGGAACAGAATAAAATACTAGCAATAGAAACGCATAATAAACAAAATAACCCGCGTGATATGTACAGGTGAATCAATTTTATAAGGAAAGGCTTCCAAAGTAGACCGGAAGTAATGAGGGACGAAAATGGCAATCTAGTAGCCGATGCGACAGAGAGACTGAATTTATGGAAAAACTATTTCGATAAGCTATTAAATGTACGCAAAGCCCCCGTTGAAGGTAATCTCGGTGAAATGCACACTGCCGATCTACTAATTGATGATCCTACTCATGTAGAAATAGAAATGGCCATAAAAAAAAAAAAAAAAATTGATTAGCAGTTTGAACTCGAAAGTTCATTGCCTCACTACCCGATTCGGGTAGTGTTTCTAGGTGGATATTTACTACCAATGTGGGCCCACCACACCCACGACGGGTGGCCACTGAAATGGCCATAAAGAAGTTGAAAAATAACAAACCCGCGGGCATCGACGACTAACCGTCAGAACTGATACAAAATTGAGGCCCTTGCCTCACAAAGAAAATTTGTCAATTAATACGCGCAGTTTGGAAAATAGAACGCATGCCGGAGGAATGGAATACCTCTATTATTATTCCCATCTTTAAAAAAGGCGATAAAGCGAACTGTAACAATTATCGGGGAATTTCACTTGTACCTTCGTGCTATACGATCCTGTCCAATGTAATCTTAAGTAGACTAACTCCTTTTGCCGAGGAAATCATTGGGGATTACCAGTGTGGATTCCGCCGAAACCAATCTACAAGCGATCAAATGTTTACAACTAGACAACTGTTAGAAAAGAAATGGGAATTTAATGAAGTAGTACATCGGCTATTTATCGATTTCAAAAAGCTTACGACTCTATTATACGCGCACGAATGTACTGGATCCTAAAGTTCATGGGTGTACCAAGAAAATTAGTTAGACTTATCGAAATTTGCTTAAGTGGCAGTAGGGACAGAATACGTGTAAATGGCAGTTTATCTGAAAAGTTTTCGATCCGTGATGGCCTGAAACAGGGCGATGCACTTTCGTGCGCCCTTTTCAACTTAGTTTTAGAATACGTGGTCAAACAAGTACAAGCGAAAAAGACCGGTGCTACCCTCAATGGGATAATACAAATTATTGGGTATGTGAATGATCTCGACTTACTAGGGGATGATGAAGAAACCGTAGCTAAAAATGCAGAAATCTTGATCACAAAAGCAAAAGATATTGGTTTGGAAGTCAGCGAATCGAAGACAAAATATATGACGGTCGCCAGATCCGAACAAAGTAATGTAGGCGGGGATCTCATGGCCGGAAACAGTGGCGCAAGTTTTAAGAGGGAAATCGACTGGTGAGAGACCTCTAGGCAGACCGAGAAACAAATGGGAGAAAAATGTAAGGGATGATCTAAAAGAACTAGGACATGATTACTTAAACTGGATGGAGGATGCACAGGATAGAGATGCGTGGCGGTTTCGGGTAGATGAGGTAATGAACTTTCGAGTTCGAATTGCTAATCGATTATTATTATTATACCATTAAGTCATTTTCCTTTCGGGGTAGGCGTGACTTGCTCGGTTGGAAAATAGTAGTGTGTATATGGGTATATAGGTATAAAGTAGGTAGGTATATAGGTATGAGGTAGATAGGTATATAAGTGTTAGGTATACATATTTTAGATTGATCTGGAATTCTCGTGTTATTTATTTAAATGACACGTTCATTCCGCAACACTGCTCCGACCCAGGTAGCTGATCAATCTCTCTAGCGATCACCCCAAGTGAAGAGCCTCACAAAATTGTTATGTATGGTTCTCCACTTGGGCCCATTAGTATTCAAGGTCTTTGTTTCAGGCGCTATTCATTCTACTGTCACTCTGTTTACAAACTATTTGTCGCCACACTTTTCTGTCCTGGCATACTACTCTAGCTTCCTTCACGTCCATGCATTTTTTCATGCAAGCTCCTGTGATTCTATGGCTTCTTATGTCTCTACGGATTAATGTCTCATGTACAGATTCTAACCATTCTTTCGGCGGTCTACCTCTGGGCATTCTGCCATTTACTTTACCTTTATACACTTGTTTGTGCAGTCGTTCATCTTTCATTCTTTCAAGATGTCCGAACCATCTTAACTGATTTCTTTCCCACATGTCAACTAGTGTCTCTCCTGTACCACATTCTTTGAGGATTGTCTCGTTTCGGACTTTGTCCATAAGTGTTTTCCCGCATATTATGCGCAGAGTTTTCATGCCGATCGCGTTAATTGTACTCCTGTCCTTTTCTTGACAGGCCCATGTCTCGCTAACGTATAGTACATTCGGTACGAATATAGAATTATGTATGGCCATTTCAGCGTTTTTTGATATGTTTTTATTTGTTAGGATGGACCCTGCTCTACCGATAACCTGCTTACCCTTATTTATGCGCCTATCTAACTCCCCATCTATTTTGCCGTCGCTAGTGAATAGACTACCTAGATATACGTACTTGTCAACTTGTTCTAATCTCTCATCATTTAGGACAATGTTGCATATTGCTTTCTCACTTTTCCCCTCAAACACCATGATTTTTGTTTTATTTACGTTAATTTTGAAGTCCATGTTCTTCATGCTTGTATTAAGTTTATTCAACATTCTTTGCAGGTCCTCGACTGATTCTGCCATAACAATCTTGTCATCTGCGAAAGCTAACCCACGTACCTTGACTGTTTCGAGATTAACACCTTCACTCAGTTTCCCATTTACCCTTACACTCGCTTTACTACCTTTATATATTGTTTTTATTGCTTGTAGGAGCCCTCCATTTACTCCGTACTCTCTAAGGACTTCCCAAAGTTTATTTCTATTTACTTTGTCAAATGCTTTTTCTAGGTCAATAAAAACACAGAAAACTTTCTTTCCTACTCTCAAGGCATACCCTGGCATAAATCCACTTAGGACTTCCCATATCTTTTCTTCTGTGATTTCCATTAGCCTACGAATAAGTATTTTGGAGTATATTTTACTTACGGTACTTAGTAGGCTGATACCTCTGTAATTACTGCAGTTTCTTTTATCTCCCTTTCTTTTGTATATTGGTACGATAATCGCTTTTTTTCCAATCGTCTGGGAATTTCCCCGTCTCGATACATAAATTTATCAATTCGCACAACCTGTGAGGTATGTACTCGCCACCGTATTTGAGCATTTCAGCACTAATACTGTCTACGCCAGCAGCCTTCCCGTTTTTCAAGTTCTTAATTATGTCTCTGACCACAGTGACACAGACTTTTTCAATTGGGTTTTCTAATGCTTCATGTTCTATGTCGCAGTTCTGTTGCCCTATATCTTCATCTCCTAATAATTCTTTAAAAGAATCTTTTAAAGCGTCTACTATCTCGTCTATATCATATACCATTTCACCTTTGCTGTTCCTCATGCTGGCAAAATCTGTACTTTTACTTTCCTTCAACTGTTTATATAATAGTTTCATAATTCCTTCAAAGTAGTTTTGTATTTTGTTCTCTTCTTCTGTTCTGATTTTTTCTTTACTCTCCTTGACTAGTCGTTTAACTTTCCTCTTTTTGCCTTTGTAATCATTTTCGATTCTATTTCTCTCCTCATCGCTAAGACCTGTCATGTTTAATGTTCTCTGGTGCGCTTCTTTCTTTTCTTGCTGGGCTCCTTGAATTTCATCATCCCACCACGCATCACCAGACTTTCTTCCTACCACTGCCGTACCACACACTTCAATTGCAGTTTTAACAATGATATCCCGTAACAAAGTCCACGCGCCCTCTATATCTTTATTGCTTCTAAGCGCTTCCCAAATTGCCCTATCTATGTGTTCGCTTAACTTATTTTGAAATTCTATTCGCACTTCCGATTTTTGTAAATTTTCAATCTTTATTCGAGTTTGTTTCGTTTTTTTTGTTCTCTTTCTTCTCCATCCCCGCCCTAAGTTTATTTTAGAGACTAAAAGGTAATGATCAGTATTGCATTCGGAACCCCTCATGACTCTTGTATCTTTGACGAAGTCAATTAACGAAGTCAATTACACTGCGATTATTTCCTTTACACCAGGTGTATGTGTGGATCATTTCATGTCGAAACCAAGTATTGGTAATAAATAGGCCCTTTTCTAAGCATAAGCCAACTAATTTTTCCCCGTTATAATTTTTTCTTGTTGGATCCCCAAAATTACCTAGTACCCTTTCTGTATCTGTATCCTGGCGTTGGACGCCGACCCATCCGTTCATATCTCCTAGCAGAATTATTCTTTCACCTTGATCGCAAGTACTTATTGTGTCATTTAAAGTGTCCCAGAAGGCGTCTTTGACTTCTCGCGGCTCACTGTCAACTGGGGCGTAGCACGCTATGATAAATAATCTTCTGATTCCTACCTTCATTCTAGCCCACAACAATCTGGGAGATACAAAATCATGATCTTTGAGATGCTGTCTTGCTTTTTCATTCATAATTAAACCGACCCCTTGACTACGATTTGATTCACTACCTACTTCTGACCATATTTCAAAACCGCCTTTCAACACCCCATTTTCTATGTTTCTACTTTCGCAACCCTTTTTCTTCGTCTCAGGTACACATAAAATATCTAGTTTTCTAGCATGCATAGTTTCTCGTAGTTCTCTTACTTTAAGATCATTCACTCCTCTAGCATTCCAAACACCTAGTCTCCATTCATCGCCTGAAACTCGAACTTTACGTTTACCGTGTGTATGCATTTCGTCAATCAAAGTTTCAGTCCATTCCGAGGCTACTTTATTGTTTGTATTATTCATGTTTAGATTGTACACCCAACTATCACACTTATGCGCGAGATTTGTTTTGCGAGCCGAAATCATGTCCAAGTTAAGTGATTATTCGTCGTACGGTGGAGAGTCTAGTCGTAACGTCAGTCCCACCAAAACTTGTGTTACTGGCGGGGGGGGGGGAGGTGAGGACAGAGAAAGGAAACCGAGAGTCTCAATTTGTTGGTGATTTATGCTGAGAAGGTTACCAGCCTTCAGCAGCGTTGTATTAGATAGGAGTTAATATGTGCCTAATACCGGCCTACCTCTAAACGAGGAACCAATAACTCTTTTTTTTTGAAAAAGAGTTATATATTCCACCAGCAGCACTCGCTTCGCTCGTGCCGCAAATGTCGGGGGCAGGCATCATTTTTTTCGATACAATACATTTTAATTTAATATTTTTCCTTCGCACTTTCGACCGGCTATAAAGAAAAATAGTATACACTACACGGGCAGAAGTTTGAGAGCCCTGAACTGCGCGCCGTGATGCCCTCGGCTTCGCCTCGGGCATCATGGCGCGCAGTGCAGGAATCTCAAACTTTCTGCCCTAATAGTGTAATATACTATTTCATCTGTTTTGAAAATATAACCGTTGCGGATCTCGAGAAAAAAAATCGACAAAGGCTGAGCACATTTTATATTCGTCTGTTTGAGAGTATTTCTTGAAATCTCTCAAAAACACTGTAACAGTCCGAAATTTTTAAAATTTCTCGAAAACTTTTTATTTTATTTATTAATTTTTTAAAAATAATTATTGATATAGATTGAAAAATTCGGTCGTACTATTATCAAGACTCTGAAATCTTGAAAAGAAAACCTTCTAAGTTTTGGAAGTGCCTATAATAAGTATTTAAAATGCTTTGGAGAGCTGTGAAATTTTATGAATTATTGTGAGTAGAATTTTGAGGGGTATTCAAAATATTATAAAATTCTTTGATATTATGTGTGTTAAAAACTGAGAAAGGAAAACAGTCCTGCGAAGCATATATATATAAAAGATATATATATATATATATATATATATATATATATATAATGCACATAAATATTTTCATCTATTTGAAGCAAAAATCGTGAATTAAAAATGTGCGAATTCCCCCCCCCCCTTCCCCCC
>CAKNYM010029838.1:0-10264 GCA_932195095.1 Andricus curvator | reverse complement strand
GGCACTCCTATGGCCACGCGAACCTAGTGCGAGAGGGAATCGATGGGCAAACTTATTGGGTCCTTGCCCTCCATCACCGGAGTCCGACCGTTCCCGACCGACCGCCCGATATGCTTTGTTTCCTCACAACCTCCGTCGCGTACGCATTACACCCCGCCGTCGAACTAAACCACATTGTCCCCATGCGTGTTCACAGGATCCACACTAAAACACCGCTGACACGGGGAGCCAGCACACCCTGTATTCGCCGACATGGTACCCGAGGTCGCACGTGAAACGCGCCCACGCGCCCTTCCAGGCACGCGCCACGCACGCACACACACACACACACACCCTCACACACACACAAGATAACGAGCACACTTTATTGTACGCGCTATACACACACCCTCACATCCTCGAACAATTGTACACACACGCACCGACGAACCTCCGCACACACACATGCACACACCCTCGAACAATCGCACACACGCGCACCGACGAACATCCGCACACACACACACACACACGCTTCCATGTAAATATGGACACGTGTTCATATACTTTCCCATGTACACTTGTTCAGTTGACTTGACAGTTTCTGTCACACCTGTCTATTAACGCAATACTGGCCTGGGGCTACACTGGCGCTGTTTAAAGTCGGGGCCAAATGTCGAGGACCCTCACTTCTTTTGATTGCAACTCGCACAAGAAAAATCTCGGAATCGTAGAATAAAAAGCATCTGAAATCTAAAGGTCTTCCGAATTCAAAGATATGATTACTTTCATCTTAAAAAAATTTTGTCAATAGTTAGAGGGCAAACATCCCCAAAAAGAGGTTGTGCAGTCTCCTTTTTGAAGCGTCCACCTTTACCTGTTCCCAGAAAGAGGGCGACGTCACGAAAAATGTGAAAAAATGCACGCATATTCTTTGAACATTCTGTAATGCAATACATTTAAAAAAAATTTTTAATATTCATGACTGTACTTTTTACGAGGATTTATTTGCAAATACTTCATGTTGAGAACGGATGAAGGTAGGAAGCCGCTTAATGACTCCAAATGTGCAATATTTTTTATATAAATGCAATGCAATAATTACATTTATGATAAAATCATTCTTACGCAAGAAATATCATTTTGAATATTTCCGATTTTAATGAGTCTGGGAGTTACTATTGTCATTGAAAGAGTACTTTTTTTCTACTACTTGTCCTGCTGTGACGGACCACGCGCCAATACTGATTCAAGTCAGAGATATTAAAAATGATATTTCTACCGTAAGAATGATTTCATCTTAAGTTTAATTACTTTACTGCACTCGCATTACAAAACTGCAGATTTCGAGCCATTACACGGCTTCCTATCTTCATTCATTCTCAAGAGAAAGTTTTGGTAAATAAATCACCGTTAAAAGTAAATAATTGAATATTTCAGAATGTTGAAAATGCATTGCATGAAACAATGTTGAAAGAATATCGGTGAATTTTTTTAGATTTTTCCTAACGTCGCCTTCTTTCTGGGAACAGGTAAAAGTGGACGCTTCAAGAAGGAGGCCGAAAACCCCTGTTTTTTGGGATGTTTTGCCCTCTAAGTACTGACGAAAATTTGTTAGGATAAAAGTGATCATATTGTTGAATGTGGATGACCTTCATATTTCCTATGCTTTTTATTAGACAATTACGAGATTTTTTTTCTGCGAGTTGCAATCAACAGTAGTGAGGGGCTTCGACATTTCGCCCCGACTTAAGTTTTGCTACTTCTTTCATTTAAACCTTTCTGCTGTCTAATCCCAGTCTTGGCGCTGTCTATGAGTTAGTTACGAATTCGAATCTATAAAGACTGTCCAGATTTTAGCTAGCTTCGAAACAGAATCACGGTTCGGACTTGAAGAAAAATTACAGAAGTGAATTCAGAAAATAATAATTTTTAAATAAAAAATTTAGAAAATTTCAATACATAACGGCATTCATACACAAGAAATAATGAAATGTAAACTATTACATATTCAACATAATAAACAAAAATTATTGACAGATTTTCTTGACAATCTCAGCAGAAAAAAATTCTAAGAATATGAGACAACATTCATGTTGCAGGTGAAGGTCTTGCCAATACTGACACAAAGTTTCGAAATTTTCGGATGATTATCGTTTCGTTGATCCTTCCTGTGCCCAGTGGCGATATTTAGAGTCGGAAATAATTATTTGTAATAAGTAATTGACAAAAGAGTGGAGAGGTGTCGTCTCCGGAACTAAGGAACGTTTAGAGATGATTCTTGAAGGAAATTACACATTTTTGGCTTCTGACAAAATGCCAGAGGCTTTATAATAATCGAGGCAACCGTATCCCTTTTTTTGCATAAGGGCTTACGGACTGTGTAACTGGGTGAGTGTGAGAAAAGGTCGTCCCGCACGTGTAACAGTAGCACCAGCAAAGTCCCATGCTGAGAGTGTGGTAGTCTCGATTCTCGTTAAGCCTTCTGTATTTTTCCAAGAAGAAAATAATTTTTTAAACATTCAAGTGCAACTTTTTGCTCATTGGTAATACGCACAACATTGTCAGAAGCCAAAAATGTGTAATTTGCTTCAAGAATCATCTCTGTCGTTTTTTTCTCGTATCGGTATCGGTTTCGGAGACTCCAGTCTCAGTTTTGTCTCGTATCGGTTTTTCATCGAAGAACCGATATATCGCTCGGATCGTCTTGGGATTTTGAGACTAGAAAGCCAGATAGCGGTTTCCTAAGGAACAACAGTAGAAGGGGAACGGCGACAAGTTTCAAGTACCTGAGTTCCAATGAACCTTTTCTTGTAATTTAAAGTTCTGAACCTTCAAATGAACAAAATATATGTTCCCAAATCTATTATATCTAGAAATATTTTTCAACTCCAGTTAAAAATATGCATTATAAGTTTGTTTTATACCTGAATTATTTTCAATGTAATGAACCATTATATTTTTGCACCGTTTCTAGATTATAAAGCAATTAATGAAAAATGTTAATTTGAACGTTGAAAACTTCAAGCACATTACATTTTTAATCTTTAAGCTTTGAAACTTCTAAAATTCCTACATGTCTTTTAAACAAAATCGAATTTTCTCAAAAAAATTGGAAAAACTTTCAAAATTACAAAAACGGAATATGTGAAGGTGTCTCAATATAGAAATTCAATTTTTTATTGTACACTATTGTATATTATTTTAGTAGTATTATTAGGTGACATGATTGTAGATTTACGTAAAATAGAAGTTGAGGGATATCTTTGCGCCTCTTGATCAACAAATAAAAAGTAAGAGGATTTATTTGAATAAAAACATTCGTTTAAAATTATCAAACTTTTATCTGTCCATGTAAAAGATTTAAGTTAAAAATTGAATTGAAATAAGTTTGAGTTTGTTTCATTCAAACAGATCTCACTGAATGCTTTAGAATTTCTTTGGCAGTGCAAACTGTAGATTTAGATTTTTGGAATATATATTTCTTTTCTTTCAAGGCCTACTATCTGTTTCAAAAATGCTGGCCCCTCTACAAATCATTGAATGACTCAATAAAAAAAATCGCTTAAAAAAAGGAAAAACAACTTGTCAATCCTCATTTTATTACGAATAAGTACAATAATTTGATCGCGATGCGTCCATAACTTTCGATGCAAATTTGCAGTGAAGGTGAAAAAACGTGATTAAAAGCATCTTTTGTAACTTCGTCAACTTTCGACCGTTGTATTTCGTCGAAAACTCGATTTCTTTTGCAAAAAATCGAGTAGTTGCCTTGAAGTTTTATTTATGGTTACGTTTTCGAAAAATTCGAAAATATTTATAACTTTGGTGTCGGCAGTAGATAAAAGCGAAGGATGCTAACTCAGCTTCTAATCCAGCTGGAAGGCCTACTAAGGCTCAAAATTTTTCAAAAAAATCAACACATTCAATGGTAGGTTTTTAAATATAGGTAATTACATCAATAACACGCTATCGCATATTATTTTTTTCTGCTTCTTTTTTCGATGGTAGTCGACCTCAATTGAAATCGATACGTTGACGGGTTACCGTCCACTATTGTCAAAGTCAGTTGACCCACGCGGCACATTCTACCAGATGTGCGAAAGTTGAAGAAAAAAAAGGACACTTTATGAGGAAAGGATCAAGCAGGACATCGATACCCTGGAACCTGCTGAGAGTATCATCGACTTCTTTTGTGCCTCCAGTCCAAAAAAAAAACGGAAAATCATAATGTGCGATAGCGTGTTATTGATGTAATTAACTGTTTTTAAAACCCCACCATTGCATTTCTTGATTTTTCTGGAAAATTTTAAGCCTCAGTAGAGTCTTCCAGCTTGATTAGAAGCTGAGTTAGCATCCTTCGCTTTCATTTACTGCCGACACCAAAGTTATAAATATTTTAGAATTTTTCAAAAATGTACTCATAAATAAAACTTCCAGGTAACTACTCAATTTTTTGCAAAAGAATTCATGCATTTTTCCACGAAATAGAACGGTCGAAAGTTGACCAAGTTATAAAAGGTGCTTTTAACCACGTTTTTTCACCTACACTGCAAATTTGCATCGAAAGTTATGGACGCATCGCGATCAAATGATATTGTCCTTATTCGTAATAAAATAAGGATTGATAAGTTGTTTTTTCTGTTTTTAAGCGATTTTTTTATTGAGTTATTCAATGATTTGTAGAGGGGCCAGGATTTTTGAAACAGATAGTAGTCCCAAAGGGATAAGCTCATCGCAGCTTCTTTTTCCGGTACCTGCGGCCGGCCACACGACCAGCCCTACTCTCTCTCTCTCTCTTCTATTGTGAACGAAGAAAATCGCATCTGGGCATTTTGTCTCAGTATCGAAAACTATCGCTCGGGGGCATCACTAATTTTTTGCAAATGGCTACACCGGCACTGGCTTAAGTTTAGAAAATGTCTTTTATATTTGCAGTTATTTAGCACACGGCGACAGTCTGCAAACAGTTGCGCGCTCCTTTTACGTTGGGCAGTCGACGGCGTACGAAATTGTAAAGGAGGTTTGTCGCCACATTTGGGAAACTCTTCACTTGAAGTACTTGCCAGTGAAATCTGCAGAGGACTGGAAAAATATAGCCGAGGAATATTGGAAGGAGTGGGGCTTTCCGAACTGTATTGGAGCCATCGATGGGAAACACATACGAATTTTAAAACCTCCACGATCAGGCAGCGCATTTTTTAATTACAAAAAATACCACAGTTTCTGCCTCATGGCAATTTGCGATGCTTACCACCACTTCACCTGGGTGGACATAGGTGACTATGGTTAGTTGTAAGGAAGATACATTGCAATAATTATCAGTAATGAGAATGCTTTACCCGTGCCAATATTTTTTTTAGGATCTTTAAGTGACACAAGCGTTTTTGCGAACACCACGTTCTTTCAAGCTCTCGAACATGATCGAGCCAACTTACCACCACCGTGTGCATTACCAGGCAGTGAGGATGTTCTGCCTTATTGTCTCATCGGTGATGAAATCTTCACCCTCGCTTCCTACCTAATGCGACCATACGCACGGAGATTTGCAACTTCACTGAAGGAAACGCTTTATAATTACAGGTTATTACTATGATCCATTTCTAAATATGAGCAAGCCGCCATTTTCAGTCATTTGTTTTGCTTTATTTCGAACGTTTGTAGGCGCATATACATAGCCCATTAAAGGAAACTCATTTCAAGACACAATACTGCCTGCTAATTCTACAAACACATTGCAATGGTCTGACGATGTTTTTTCTTACCACAGATTATCAAAGGCGCGAATGACAATAGAGAATTCTTTCGGGATTGTAAGTGCAAAGTGGCGAGTTTTACGTCAGGCGTTAGGATTCAATTTGTCTACCAACATCGCAATTGTGCAAGCAACAGTGTGCCTACACAATTTTTTGATAGACCACGAGTTTACACTGCAGCCGGAAAACCGAACATACGTAAATGCCACTTTTGTAGATAGAATAGGAGAAAATGGTAATATCATTCGCGGTGAATGGAGAAAAATTGCGGCTGAGCTCGATGAGGACGCCCCTGTAGCCGCAGGTGATTCAGAAGAACTGGAGGAACAACTGCTTCAAAAAGAGGAAGCACCTGCAACAGTGTTACTTCAAAGAGAAGCATTGGCCAAGTTTTTCCTCAAAGACGAAGGCTTCGACATTGACTTCACCGAGAGTACAGCGGAGTAATAAAATGAACACTGAGAAAAATGGATTACACGAACTGGATAATAGAATTAAAGAATAATACACCGTATAGGAAAGTATATTAGCGCGTATCATGTATAATATTTTTCTAATATATGAAGATGTTCGAGATTGAATTATAATTTTTAATGCTGTCTTTTTATATTGAAAGCTTGTCTTTCTGAATTGAATATTGATCGACGTATTTTTACTTACAAATTGATTTTTATAAGAGGTTCCATTTGTCCTTATATCAATTCTAGACTATATCATATTTATTATTCCATTTCCATACTTCGTATTCTTATCATGAGTCACACTCTTTAAATTTGGTGTGTGTGTGTGTGGAACCTTTCGCACTTTTGCTTGTGCAAATCAGTCGTCGTCACACCGATCAAAGGTACGCTTGTCTCATCGTTTCGGATTCAAGACACCTTTTTAATAATGTTAGAAATTAAATTATCAGAGTTTAACTGTTTTAAATAAAGACCACTCTCAGTAGAGAGTAATTGGTACTTGTTAATCCATGTGCATTACAACATTTAATTTCACCTACAGTTCAAGTGATCACAATGCGTATTATTAAACTTATTTTCAAAAACTTTAATTTAGTTGACTCGCGAACAGAAGATGTTACCAAATATAATCTCTAGATGTTAAATTCTTATAATCTTCAGGCATTAAATTGTAACATCTCAGATCTTACAATATCCAGGCGTCTGTGTAATGGTACGTCGCATCAAAACGCGTGTCATATGCATCCGTTCGCATTGAAATAAGTAATAATTAAGTTATAAAATGATTATTAGTGCTAAATCACACGTGATTTAGATTTTGAAAATGGTAAAGTTTATATTACTTTCGTTTTTTGTAGTCTTATGATAGCTACTTTCCTGCTTATTGTGTGTTTAAAAAATTGAAATTTGTTTCCAGTTTTACTTCCAAGCTCATCTATCAGAATTATGTATAGGTTTATAAATACGTTTGCAAAAATTATTATATATATTAAGGTTATCTAATGGACCAGGATTCTAATATGGATATTAAATTTTAAAATCTTGGATTATAGATTCTATTATCTTAGATTATAAAGTTTAATAATCCAAGATATTATCCTGTGATATCTATAGATTGTAGTTCTAATAATCTGGATCGCTGGCCCATAGTTAATAGGCTAAGATTATATCCGGTAACATATTTTTTATTACCAGGTATAATCCATTTTTCACAGTGAAGAGTAAAGACGTTAGGTTGGGATATGATTACGGTACTTTGGTGCAGAAGAAGTGGCAAATAGTTTTATTTCAGAGTTTTTGGTTCGAAAAAAAGCATATTAATATTTTACCGTATTGAAAACATTTCAGGAAGAGCAACATGGTCACAAAAACGTTTAAAGAAAGATACGAGATTAGGCATTTAAAGAAAGAAGAAGACATGAGTCATGTATACAGAGAGTCAGATTATCTTGTTTTGAATCACTAATCTTTTTATTACTACATTAACAATTAGATTTCGAACAAATCCTTTAACAACATGTATTTCATTTCTTAAAAATAAAACAGAAGAACAGTCCAGCTGTACTGCGCTCGCGCAATATGAGTGGTAGCGATCTGGTACAGAGTCCCAGACGGCTCGGAGACTCATCATTATTTCCTATTAACAACGTCTGTAAGCCCGCCGAATATTTATATTATTGGACGACGCATCTTATTTTGAATTTAATCTTAACTGTACATCTATTAAAGCAGTCACTTTTTAAATATTTAATAAATATCTCCAATCCAACACTGAAAATCACGCACTAGTAACTTTATCGAAGTTTCATATGTATCATTACCGGATAATTTGCTTTTCATTTCGCCTTCTACAGTATTACTATTTTTCTCTCTTAGTTCTTCCCGTGCCTTTTCTATTACCTTTACTACTGCACAACTACGGTATTTTTAAAAATACTCATCTACATTTTTAAAACTGACGGTTCCTTAGAGGGCTAATTTGTTCTATAGGAACTTTTTGTACATAAATACAAAATACTACTGCTCCGATCGTGAATCCAGCCGACAGCCAGTACTGGGCGAATTGCCAATCATCTGTACCAATGACCAGTACTGGGCCAGTACTGCGCCGGTGGTGAACTCCGACGTGGATGCTCGCGTCAGCCAACACTTGGTGCAGCCTCCGATTTTGCTTTTGCAATTTCTGCAAGTAATTCACGAAGTGCTCCCGCCCTCATGGCCGGTGGAAGTCCGCGGAACTTTTTCAGGAGCAATGAATCGTACTCGTCCATTTTACGTTCATCTTTTCTTGCTGCTGACGATTGACCGCATAATTTAGCTGTTTTTCGTGTGTAGTACACCTCCAATATTTGCAAAACTTTGGTGAAACATTTCGTCGCTTCGTCCAAGGAGTCACCCTGCTGTTCCAGCTTCCTTTTTTTGGAGTTAGCATGGTTGTATAATTCCGGGACAACTCTTCTACCTCCCTTCTGCAGCTTATCTGCCGTACGAGGCTGCAGTACTGCAGTGCTTGCATTGCGTTTGACGGGCATATTTCTGAAGAAGGAGGAATTGCCTTCCTTGGACGAAGGGACGACGACCGTCGATTTCACGGTAGGCTTTCCATGCCTTGGAAGTACTTGCACGGGCTCAGAATTACTTTTTGTACCGCCGCAAGCAGCAGCAACTAATTCTGGGCTTAATTGGATGATTTTATGATTGAATGCAGTTTGCGTATCTTCCACGGCATTGATGTTGCCCCCACGTACATCAGCCACGTTGGGATCTGCATTATGCAATCTGGAAAGTAGAGAAATATTATTGATGTATGCACTCACTGATATTCAGTGTGGAATTAAATGTTTGGAAAATGATACTTACTCTTTGTGTCCAATGTAAGGTGCTAAGAAGGCGATTTCCGTAAAGTAACGGAATGTTATATAGGCGGTCGCATTCGTCTTCAGTTTACTTTCTTGCTTAACATAAGCATCTCTCAAGTTTTTTCCAGCGAGCAGCCGTCATTGTCGCTACATGAACAGAAAAATGTTTTACGGCTACAGTACTTGTAATAATACAAGTCGGTAAAAAATGTGCTAAAACTATATACTGTTCTTTTCACACATTTTCCGTGAAAGGGAAGACAACAAAATATTGACAAAAACTTCAAACTTCAACTTAAAACTTTACAAACTTCAAAAGCTTCAAAACAAGATGTGAGGACTTTTTGCCTTGACTTTAGGTATTTAACATTAGCGCAAAAATTATAGGCATCTGCCTTTGAAGCTCAACAACTTAGCAAAAGAAAAGCTACAGTGATGAGTAAATTTAAGAAGAGCCAAGTTTAGAGCATTATTTCTCATACAAGAGGCAATGGGGAAAATTGAAAAAAAATCATAAATATGAGGAAAACATTTGTCAACAAATTCCAGTTCACAAACTTAAGAAATAATAACAATTATTACTTACAATTAAAAAAATGTACAACTATACTATCGTAAGTTCTAATGAAGATATTAAAGCGATTCAAACTCCAAACTGTAACGGATAGGCTCGGTAATTATTTACAATCTCCCGTGATTGTTTAATTTTTGGTGGTAATCGCGATAATTTAGGACATTTTTTGTTGTTGGAAAGTAAGTGTTAGAAACCAGCAGGGGGGGGGGGGATTTTTTTTGCTGTTGAGCACTGGTGCCTTTCTTTGACCCGTGCTTCTAAACTCCTACCCGCAGACCAGCGTTTCCCAAACTTTTTTCGCACTTTTTAGGGAGGGGCAGGGCCGCCACCCTGCAATTTTTTCACAATACTGGAACCCAAGGGGGATACTTGACTGCCGGTCATGCGGGCGGTTGCACGCTTCGCGCATGCACTTAAAGATTTACTTCATTACTGGAAATATTAACCGATTTTTATCCACTTTTTTTTCATTTTCTTGAAATTATATCGGGAAATTGTTTCATCTAATTAAAATTTAATTAAGCCATGTCTTTATAATTTTAGTTATTGGAATAGGCCTTAATCTTATGACAATGAAAGGGTCATCATAGCAGGTACACGAAAGTAGCCGTCTGCTAACAGCGGGGGGGGGGGGGG
>CAKNYM010029837.1:0-15203 GCA_932195095.1 Andricus curvator | reverse complement strand
GTAATAGCATAAGTAAATTAAGTTGCGTTTGCGTTATCGCTCTCTCTATCTCGCTTGCACTCTCGCTTTCGATCGCTCGCTCACTCGTTCGCTAACACGTCCCAAATTGCGCTATCGTCAAAAAATAGAAATAAAGATATAGATATAAGATTTTCTGTAAATAGGTGTAAATAACTGTAAATAGTAAGGATAAGATTTTATAAAACATGTAGAAGGAAGTGTTGTAAGAAATGGAAGTCATGTAAACCCTTAGGGGCACATTATGAATAAAGAAGGACTACCCCTGACGTGACCCTCATTCATTGACAAATAAGTATTGTATCAGCGATTTTCTCTCATTGTGCTAAAAATGTGCAAAATTATTGCGAATCCTGACATGTGCCCCTCTTTTTGAGAACGTTTTGCAGACCCCTTGTTGTGCGTTACATGTTTTCCCCAAATTTATAGCGTTACCCCCAAATGATAATTGATTTCAAGTATCCCTTTTTTTATCCCTAACCTAGCGTTACCTGAATTATCAAGTTTTTTCCGCTCCCCTCCCACTTTTAAGCCCAAAACAGTCTGGAGTACCAGACCTAAGAAAGGTCTGGCGCTCTGAGAATTTAGTTTATTTTGAATAACTAAGAAAAGTTTAAGACCTGCAGACTCCTAAAAGTTTTAAATATCGATTAAAGTTACCCTCTCCATTACAACGGAAAATTTTCCTTGAATTCCCGAAAAATTTCGAGAAAATAAAATTCTGTAGGATTAGAATCGCCAAGTTCTTTGCATTCCCCAAAAATGTACCATCAACATTTTGTAGATTCGATAGGTATTCACCGAAACCATTTTCTACCTTTCGCTTCCCAATTCTATTGTTAGCGTGAGTCATTACACCGTATTGTAGAGCCGAGTTTATTTTCCTCACGAGTAACCATGGCTGACAAAGACAACAGCGAAGACGCTTGGATCTTGTCACTAAACAGATAAAGCCTCTAGATCAAATTAATTAATGGCGAATTGTCTAGTGACGCAGCGACCCCCGTTCTGCGCGAACGGCTTTTGAGATTCGAACGCGCTTGAAGAGGCGAAGTCTATCTTGAGCAAGAATTCGTGAAACTCGCGAATTAGATTCCCCTGATAAGACTGTGAAAGTCGACCCAGACGAAACCATTTTCGATCCCGCAGAAAATGCCGAAAGTAGAGATCCAATAACAGAGTTGATTGAAACGAATAAAGTCAAAGATAATCCGTTAAAGTAAAAAATAGTCGGATTGTGTAGTATATAAAAATCAGAATAGAAACTTCCCCTTACAGAATTCAACGCAATTAGAGTTTTAGACCACACCCTAAACCCGAGCGTTCGTTGTTATCAGATCTGGCTTATGATGAGTCCAACTATAGACAATAAGTTAGGCGTAGAGAAACGATAGCTTTGCTTGCAGAGAAGCTAAAATACAAATGGTGCGATCCGTTAGAATAAATATTTCTAGCGGAGCAGACTGAACCATCGCAAGCTCCCAGTCCGAAGACTAATCGTAATCTCTGTTCCTCATTGGAACCCTAATACTAACCCTGGCTCAAAGCCCAACCCTCATCCTAATAATAAAGTTTCGAACAAGGAAAACACTAAAAACAATAGCGAAAATTCGGAGTTACCTACAAATCCCTTCTTACCATTTGCTTCCGATAAGGGTATAATGAAATCCTCGAACAAACCCCTGATTTGTTGGAACTGCGACCAAGAGGTTCACTGTCACCAATATTTTAACGACAGCAAGAGAGTCTTTTGCTTCACTTATGATAGGAAAGATGTGATACGACCATCTTGTCCCAAATGTTCAGGAACCGCGGAAGAGAGTCGTTGAAAAAGAATGAAGCGACTCCTGCCTCATCCCAAGGATCCTTGAATTACAATTCAAAGGAATTACTATTTCTCAATAAACTCCAATCCAGTAACCACTTGTAAGACTTTTGGGAGCAAGTAGGGAGTTGTGGAAGTCCAGTTCAAGTCTAGTGTTACCCTTTTCTGAGCCCTGCTCCCGATGATCCGTCCATTATGCCCCAAATAAGCCCAGGTTTCAATCCTTTTACCGAATCTCAGTCTTATTCTGTGACCTTTACTATAGCAAAATCCAAGTATAACCCTTTTACTGATTCCTTGGCTATCTCCGTAATAAATTAAGTTATAGTAACCAATCTTGAAACTATTTCTGATCCTAGCGAAAACCCAAATGCTGTTAGCGTCACCAATTCTCGCGATAATCCTGATCCTATTAGCGTTGCCACAGATCCTACTATCGTTACCACTCCCGATAACCCTATTCCTATCACAGCCTTTAACCTTTCTGAAATTCACTACGTACCCACCCCACTGACCGGTCCTGGACCCCTAATGTATGTTACTCTCCGTATTTGAGGCCACTTAATAAAAGCGATGATAGATGGCGTTGTCACAAGAACGTTTATTGGACCGAAATGTATGGAACTCGCTAGAAAATTAGATTTGCAAGTTTATATTTTAGCAATTTAGAGGTAGTTTCGAGAGAAGTTTCGACCCCAATCATGAATCATGAAGTTTTTCGGGATGCAGGTAAATTTCATAGACCGCAAATTGTTTTTTAAGAAGACCCTCATAGAACCTACGGCTTCAAAATAGATGACTGGGCTGGCGACAAATACTGCGGTTTAAATGAAATAATTTCACGGGAGGCAGAAATAATCAAAGACACCTTGAAAAGTGAACTACCAGAAATCCCCGATAATCCTGGTTTGACGAATTTCATAGAACACGTGATAGACGCAGGTGGACACCCAGCCATTAAGCAGCGTTATTATTTAGTTTCACCTAAAGTAAAGGATGTGACAATCGCGGAGGTAGATCGGATGTTGGCAGATGATATAATCGATCCCTCAAAAAGCGATTGGTCGAGTCCAATTGTAATGGTGAGAAAGCCTGATTCCTAGTTAAATTGCGTAAAGCTAGATATATCTCAAAAATTGACGTAGGCAAAAGTTTTCTTCAAATTCCTCTGCAACAGGAAAGTAGGGAGAAAACTGCTTTTACCGTGCCAGGTTGCAGGCTCTTTCAGTTTGAGAAAATGCCATTTAGACTAACTAATGTCCCCGCAACCTTCCAGAGATTATTGGATCCTCTGATAGGCCCTGAAATGAAACCACTTTGCTTGGATTATTTAGAAGATATAGTAATCGCAACAGAATCTTTTGAGGAGCACTTGGAATAGGGCCAATCCTAAAATACCCTATCCCGCGAAACTGGAAAAAAATTAGACGTTTCCTTGGTATATCATCGTGGTACCGTAGGTTTATTCCGAATTACGCAACGCTGGCGAGCCATCTTACGCGATTATTCAGGAATAAACAACGCTGGATTTGGACGGAAGAACAACAGGTATCCTTCGAAGAAATTAGAGCTTGTTTAACCGATGCACCTGTTCTCTCTCTTCCAAATTTTGACATTCCTTTCGAACAACAGATATATGCTAGCAGTACTGGATTAGGTGTGGTCCTTACACATAAAATTGACGGTTTAGAGCTAGATGGGCCCTATAGTTACTTGAATACGACTTCGAAACCGTTCAACGCAAAGGGTCCATGCACCACGTCCCGATACCCTATCTAGAATGCTAGAATGCTCTAGAATGGTTTCTGAAACAAATTTAGCAACACCCGAAATAGAAGTAATTAATTTACTAACCAACCCCACCCCTTCTTTGTACATTCGACGTTTCTTAGCTGTCACTGAATTCCCAGAAAAATTTCCTAATTGGCGCATCGTAGACAATGAATTATACCATTATCGACCTGATCCCGTCATTGCAACGTTAGTTCGCAATTTAAGCGAATGGAAACTTGTCCCTAGTAATAAGGAACGAGAGTCGATTTTAGAAGAAGCACATGACGAGCCCCAAGCTGGTCATTTGGATACTAATAGAACGTACATGATAATCTCTAACAATTATTTTTTGGCCCTGTTGCTACCGTGATGTAGCTAGTTACGTGAGAAAGTGCGAAATTTTTCAGATATGTAAAGTGCACCAAAAGGCTCCAGCCTGATTCTTAGGCCAATGATTCGTAAAGCAACCTTGAATTGTAGTCCCAGCCGACATCATGCGACCCTTGCTCCACAGTAGTTCTGGCTATAACTATGTACTTGTGATCCTAGATTTGTTCCCCAAGTGGGTTGAATTTATAACCCTGTGTTGGACGACCGGCAAGCGAGTTCGCGCAAGTTTTCAAGAACTCGTCATTGATATCTGGGGTACCCAACAAGTACTTCTAATTGACAATGAGACCGAATTTATAAATAATATTCTCCGATCCCTAGCTCCAGAATTGAACAATTTTCACGCGACAACGCCAACCTACCATCCCCAGGTCAGTCCAGTAGATCGCGTTAATAGTGTACTCAAAACGATGATAGTGTATTTTATTGATGAAGATCATCGTACTTAGGATGAACATCTTCACGAGTTTCGTTTCGCATATAACTCTGCATGCCATTTTCCCCTGAAAGCCACCCACCGCATTACTGAACCTTGCGCGCGAATCTAGACCCATAAATTCACTACATAGACGAGAGGAAGGTAAACCTCAAATCGAGTCGCAGCCTCCAGTATTATGGACTGAGTGGATGTAGAAATTACAAGTAATGAGGGATTGCGTCATCAAAAACTTGGATGAGACCTTCCAAAAACAAGCCCGCTATCATAATTTGCGACACAGTTAGTTACGTTACTCTATGGGTGACCTTGTTTTGACCCGTAGCCGAATTCCGTCTTTCAAAATAAAACAAATAACCGCGAAACTCAACACGAAATTTTTACAACCCTATAAAACCTCTAAATTGTTGTTTCCATCAGTTTATGATATAAGCGAGCTCTCACAAGAAATTGGGAAAGTCCACATTCAGGCCCTTAAAACCTACGTTAGCTCTAATTATGACTTCGGTTCTGACCCCTAAGTACCCTGTTAGTAAAGAAAATATGGCTAATGAAGAAATCGTAAAAATTCAATAGAAGATGTTGAAAGTCGAATAAGACTCAAACTTGGGATGCAAGAACACTTGGAGAGTGTGATCAATACCTTAGGACCCAACTGGGCCTGAAATCCAATTCCGTTCACGAACTAATAATAGTGAACTCCAAATTGTTGAAGAAAATCTCTCCCTGAAAGCAAAATTGGACGATGAGTTGAAGAGGAATCTACCGGATAAAAAGGGTCACAAAGGAGCGATACGAGGTGGAGGGTATTGTCGATAAGGTAAAGCTACCCACAGAGGAAGAACGCGTGGTGATCCCTTGTCAAAAATATGGTCTGGTGGATGCGCCGCTTCCAGGTGAGAAAACAGCAGTCCAAACGCAAACCGATTTTGTCCCGAATATGACATTCAGATTCGAACGACGAATTGCAACTCCTGATCAAAGGGCAGAAGCTTCTTCGAGGAAGTCAACAGCTCAACGCCCTCTGGTGTTAAAGAATAATTAAAGAGGGAATCTCCATGTCATCAAAGGTCCTAAATTAACGATTTCAACGTTCCAAGCTCTGCGGGGCAGGAGATACCATCTCTTCTGAACAACCAAGTTCAAGGACCTGATGTAATTGATCAAAACACCGTCGATTGGCTTTTTTGGGTTTTTTTATTGGTTCGTTGGAAACCAAGGCCAGGATGTTGGAATTGTTATAATGCTTTTCACGCCTATAATGAATGTCACCAGCCCTTCAACAGAGTTTTTGGTATACGTGGTGGTCCACCAGACGTAATAAGGATAACTGTCCATACTGTCGGATTACAGAGACCAAACAACAGAAAACCGAAACCCCAGAATCTCTCAATTAGAGTGTACCAATTATCAATTATGTTTGTCTGGTATCTATAAAACTATTTTTCACAGTATTTTTGTGTTACCTTTAATCTTGCGCTACCCGAAAAAGAAGACTTCAAGTTATCCAAAAATGTTTGTTGGATTGCCTTTTGAAGACAACCTTGACCCCAAAATCCCGCACACAATTTTAAATCCCTATTTCCTTGCAAGAACCCATACATGTAAATTCAAACGTATCTTTAATGTATAATGAATTCTATTAGTTTTGATAAATTCACGTTCTTAACTAGTAATTTAACCCTATTATCAAAAGTACGATGAAGAACTTTTGATAATTGCGAAAATTGAAACTTCAAACGAAAGACATCTGATAACGTCTAGGATAATTGGATAAATTAATAGAACTTATTACACAATCTTAAGTGAAAATAAGATTAGTCCAGTTTTTAGTTCAAGTTCAGAGAATTACGTAAAAATAGATTCGGCCTTTTTCGGGGAGAGACGTGTTGTGACGTTGCAATTTATTTGACAACTCACAATAGGCAGTTCTCTGGCCAGAAGCAAATCTTATAATCTTATGATTTGAGCTCAAGGGTCACACGGTACTCCAGGACTGATTTAAATTAAGTTATAATACAATTATTACTGATTCGCATTTTCTCTCTTTTATATGTATATGATTCCGTCGGTGTCTTGGCGTCATCGAGACATCATCTCCAAGAACATCAACGACTGGAAGGGGAGATCAGGACGATCAGTCTGATCGCCATTCTGCTCATCACGGTGTGCTTGAAGACTGAAAGAGTTTGACTAAAATGGATCCAAAATCTGCTAACGCAAAAAGTTTCTATATCGTTTGGACATTAAAAATCAGCTGAATTTAAAATCCTTTGCTGCTCCCTTTCGCGAGTTATGCGCATTTTTAGATTTTTACATAACAACCTGTATAGTACAAAGCTTGCGTAATCGAGTTTATCAAGTACAACGATTTTTTAACTTTACCGTTTTTCCAAAATATATCGAAAATAAGTTTGTGTTGCTTATTTTTTACATTTGGAAAGTTTAGTTACCACTTTTAGCCAAGCCCAGGACCAACGACGAGGACGTAGTGGCTGAATGGTCCCATTTTGTATTTTTTTTTTCTTTTTAACTTTTTTTGTATTTTTATATATTATATATTGAATGGTATATATAATAAATTATATATTTAATCGTATGGATAAATTTAAATAAGTGTTTTTAACAATATTTAGAAATATAGATTAGTAAATAATGTTTAAAATTATAAGGGAAGCGAAGACCAATACCAATACGGCTCTGACCAATATCCTAATCCATTATTGTTTTCTATGAAACGTAAACTTTCTTTTACGTGAGTAAGAATTACGTGAATTTTTAGTGTTTCGGAAAGTTTATAGATGTTTTCAGAACTTTATCTAATTCATTGATGTATGCATCAGGTAAAAGTCCAATTTTTCCAGAGGTAAAACGACAATGAACAATTTTATTCATTGATTCATAAGCAGTAACATGGGGTATAATTTTAAAAATTCCTACCACTTGATATATTTCCGGATATATTAGCAATGGATTAGGGTATTGGTCAGAGCAAAGCGGAGAATCTATACATCGTGATTTTTTGAAATTCTGGGCACGTTACAGGATAACATGTATACAGCACAAATCATACTCCTTACAGCTATTAAAAGCAGTAATAGAATTTTCTCCGCTTCACTTATAATTTTAAACATTATTTACTAATCTATATTTCTAAATTTTGTTAAGAAACACTTATTTATATTTATCCATACTATAAAATATATGATTTATTATATATACCATTCAATATATAATATATAAAAAATACAAAAAAAGTTAAAAAGAAAAAAAAACAAAAAAAACAAAATGGACCATTCAGCCACTACGTCCTCGTCGCTGGTCCTGGGTTTGGCTAAAGGTGGTAACTAAATTTTCCAAATGTGAAAAATAAGCAACACAAACTTATTTTCGATATATTTTGGAAAAACGGTAAACTTAAAAAAGCGTTGTACTTGATAAACTCGATTTCGCAAGCTTTGTAGTACAGGTTATGTAAAAATCTAAAAATGCGCATAACTCGCGAAAGGGAGCAGCTAGGATTTCAAATTGAGCTGATTTTCAATGTCCAAACGATATAGGAACTTTTTGTGTTAGCAGATTTTGGATCCATTTTAGTCAAACTTTTTCAGTCTTCAAGCACACCGTGTCCGTCCGTGACAGAGGGTAATTAAACTCTCGCGGCTTTTCCATCAAAGGTTGTCAACATGTAATAGTGTCGAACCTTGAGAGGGATTTTCAACACTCGAATGCCTCCGACTTCCTGGATTGCCCCAGAAAAGCTTAGGCCCGGATAACATGCTCGGCTTGTGCTTCAATCCAGATTTAATCCTGAAATTTTCAGGGAATAGGTTTGTGAGTTAGGTCATGCCCGGGAGTACTCCAGGAGGATGAAGACGGCAATCGAACATCTCTGCGACTACAAAATATGTCATTTAAAATAACGTAAGGTACCTTTAATTGTTCCAAGTCCCACTGAATTTCATAATACTACCTCCCTGTCGTCAGTCCGCAATAAGGACCATGCGTATTGGGATTAAACGTAGCTTCCGCAGCCGTTTGATAATGGAGACGATATCCCAAAGCGACGCTTCGACTCACTCTCTTTTCACTGCGTGACCACATCGAGACCACTTTGTTCCTCCAGTATTTATGTATTTGAACTGCTTATCGTGAAGAATATCCCTGGAAGCCCTACCCAGGATTCCAGTAATCTTTCGCCAAGAAAGCGAGTTAAAATTAGAATATTGAATATATACTTGGACATGGAGTTTTTATAAGCTCCTTTGTTGAATTTCAATTTAACGTTGCCCCCAAATAATAACTGATTTTAAGTTACCTTTGTTGAGCCCCAACCTAGCGTTACCTGAATTATCGAGTTTTTGCGATCCGCTTTCCTCCCCCTTTCAAGCCCAAAATAGTCATTTATAATATAGATAATCCTACGAACTGCCGAAGATGTAAATTTGTACTAATTCCATTTCAAATAATTTCTGAATAAATGGTAGTTGTAATTTATCATGATTGGTTTCTAGCAATTTCTAGAGTTAGAAACTTATTCACACTCGATATAATTTTGAAGTGGAATTTCGCTGTCACTGTATATTTGGTTATTTTTGATAATCTGACCTAAGAAAGGTCTAGCGCTCTGGAAATTTATAAATGAGATTATGATTTAGATTCGGTCGGTGAAACCAATTTTGAAATACGATGCCGAAGTGGAATTCTAATAAAATAAAATTAGGTCAAAAATAGTATCGTTACGAATAGAAGAAAAACTCCTTAAATCTAAGAAAAAACTGAAAATAAGATTAAGCACGCAAAAGGAAAATAATTTATCAAATTAAAAAACAGAGTAAATCAGAAAACTATTCAGGAAATAAAAATACAAGTTAAATCATGAACTGTTACCTTATTGTCAGAAATGAATCGAATTATCATAAAAAACAAAAGTTTTCTTTAAATTTCACTAATGATTCAGACTTTTCTGTGCAGTTCTAAAATAAAAACTTGTACGACAAAAAAAAATTAGAAAAATTTAAATGATATGGAGAACTAAATGCAAGCAAAAATTTGTGTATTATTATTATTATACCATTAAGCCATTTCCCTTTCGGGGTAGGCGTGACTTGCTCGGTTGGAAAATAGTAGTATTGGGAAGAAGTTATAGATTTTTTAGATTGATCTAGAATTTTCGTGTTATTTATTCAAATGACACGTTTATTCCGCAACACTGCTTCGACCCAGGTTGCTGATCAATCTCTCTAGCGATCACCCCAAGTGAAGAGCCTCACAAAATTGTTATGTATGGTTCCCCACTTGGGCCTATTAGCATCCAAGGTCTTTGTTTCAGGCATCATTCACGCTATTCTCACTCTGTTTACAAACTATTTGTCGCCACACATTTCTGTCCTGGCATACTACTCTAGCTTCCTTCACGTCCATGCATTTTTCCATGCAAGCTCTTGTGTTTCTATGGCTTCTTATGTCTCTACGGATTAATGTCTCATTTACAGATTCCAACCATTCGTTCGGCGGTCTACCTCTGGGCATTCTGCCATTTACTTTACCTTTATACACTTCTTTGGTCAGTCGTTCATCTTTCATTATTTCAAGATGTCCGAACCATCTTAACTGATTTCTTTCCCATATGTCAACTAGTGTCTCTCCTGCACCACATTCTTTGAGGATTGTCTCGTTTCGGACTTTGTCCATCAGTGTTTTCGCGCATATTATGCGCAGAGATGATTTTTCGAAAACGCATACAGAATAGCAGAAATATTACGTTAGATCCTTTTTCCACTGTAAGGAATGTCTTTGTTAATTTTGTTCAGAAATCAACGTTTAAACACAGTAAAAACGATATATAAGAGTTTATTAATCTGATTTAAAAGTACACCATCGTCGGAAATTGTTGGTACGACCAGCGCGCGTACCTACTATTTAGAATCACTGCTGATTTTGAAACAGCATTCCTCGCTCAAAAAAGGAGCAAGAAATTTTTTTAAGAGTCCGGTATTAAACTATAAACTATACAGTTATAGGTATTAAACTATAAACTCTACAGGTAAACTATACATTTAATAATTCATATATATGTTTTATTTTTTTTATTTATTTTTTTTTTTTATCAAAGTTGATATTTTAATGGTCAGGCCCCTTTTGTTCAAATGGCTTCAATTAATAATTTGACTTACGGCGGTATGATGCTTCGGTAGATGATGTTTCTTCGAAGGCTATATCACTTGAATTCAAGCTGTGGAGACGTAGTAGTCGAGAATTACGATTTGGGTACAGATCGCCGGCCGGGTGGACGCCTGGCGAACGTTCCGTATTTCCTTGGCGGAGGCTCTGGTGGTAATGTCGGCCCGAACGAAGGTTCGAGTATCTTCATTTCAAAACATGAATTATAGCAATTAATTTAAATATTTCAGCTACTATTAGAGTTAATTTAAATAATAAGTATTTTTTCGAAAACTGCTGAAGCAACTGTGAGGGTGACTGTGGCGTCAAGACGCACATTACTAAAGCATATTTTCATGATTTTCTCAAGTTTGTTATAATTTTGAAATCTAACTTTTCAGTACCCGCCGGAAGGTGCGACAGCTATCTGTCCCAAATCTTGTTCTTCTATCAGGGATGCTTCACCCTGTGACGTGTACGTCCCTCGAGAGTCAAGACAATACGCACTTGACCGTAAACCATGTCGCACCCCCGCATTGCCAAATTTATACGTTTTCACAAATAAAGTTACCTATTCATTTTTATTAAATCGTGCATTCCTCGTTTTATTTTATTTACTATACTATTTAATCCCCAAAGTTATTGAGGAAAGTATAGATAGCTATTCGCGCAGGCGGAAATTCTTTTAAAAGCTAAAATAATACAAATTGAGTTTTTGTGAATCTGTTAACAAAACTATATTTTAAGCTAAATCATTAATAACTTTCGAAAATATCGTATTTCATAATTGAGAAAATAGAATTGAAGTAGAGCAAGTAGTATGACATGATTTTTTTGCAACACTCGCCTCGAAAATTGGACTTTGCGTGCCTCTAAAACATGGGCAAAGTACTTCATTGCAGTTGACGGTGCGAAAATAATGATGCCGCATGCGTAATTTGAAAATAATATAGGTATTTTGAACATCGGTGGGCAGAGTTACGCATGCACACTTTAAAGACAAGGAACTTTACACCGGCAGAGTTTGAGGGTTATATTAAAGGGTTCTTACTGTCATTATTTCGGAGCAGCCTTTAGCTTGCAACTTTGTCTGACAATTGCTGCAAAATGTAGCGTGTGATATACGTGCGTGCAGGTAATTACTGGCTCATGCTGAGAAATGCACACACGTAAGCAATCGCCTATTTTGCGCACTTTTATCACAAATAGCTATTCTTAACTTTCTTCAAAGTCAATATTTTCAATACAAAAGAAAAAATTTTTGCAGAATATTTTTTCTTCTTGAAGTGTTTATCATTTTAGTGACAATTGGTTAATTTTTTCAAAACGAAGTTTAAAAAAAATGGTGGGCGTTTTAAATCTCATGGGTTTGCTTTGGGCCTAAATTATTCAATGAAATAAATAACAATCTACCTTGACAAAGTCTTTAACCTCGCACACAAAATTTTCAGATCTTTCTGGATATTCATCTTCGCGACCTGCGATGATTCCTTTTGTTGGCTTGATACGTTCTTTCCACAATTTCCACTGAAAAACATCTTTGATTGAATTAATTTTAATCAAAAAGCTTTTGGATCTCGTAATTTTAAATATCAAACTATTGTAATATTACTTTGTTTAAAATATTCTCTAAATCTGATATTTTGTTCGTAGTTGAAAGAAGTTCAATGTTTAATTTCTTCATCTGAAAATGTCATTAAAGTATTATTGAAATTTTAAGAAATTAATTATAATATGGGCATTCATTTATAAGTGAAAAGTTGCATCCTTCACGGTTTCACGTAATCACAGTTAAACATTTTGAGATTTCCTTCTTTCTTCCTTTGAAGTTTGTGTAATGATATAAAAACTCAATTTTTCATTTTCATCGCAATTTAAGATGTATATCTTAAAACTTACTTCTTCTTCCACATGCTTCTTAGTTGCTCTTTGTGCCTCCTTCTATGAAACAAAGTTCTATAGAGAATAAATCTTGTTTCTATATTACTTTATATGATTGATTAAAAACTAACCGCTTTAACCACCACTTCTTCAAACTCAGAACGTTTATTCTTCAAAGTGACTACGTCATCCAATTTCTAAAACAATAAATCAGTAAGGTGGAAACAGCAGGTGCGGTAATAAAGATTTAATACGACGTAGTGGAACAATTCTACTTGTGTCGACGCACTACAGCTATACCCTATACGCAAGAAAGCCACAGCCCGCTTTACGGCTTTTTACCTCCTAACAGGCAGAATCATCTCAAAATGAATCTTACATATGCTTATACAAAAAAAAAACAGAAAAATCATTGTAATTGTAATTGTCATTGTAATTTAAAATTTAAAACTTTGGAGACTTCTTATTTAGACATTATCTGATTTTAGAAAATTTTGAATAACTTTAGAAAACAATAAAAGAGTATAAATGAATAATTATTTGTAATGGATACCATTCTATATTTGCAATAATTACGTATTTACTGATTGATTTTTCTCCAAAATCGTAAGTAACTCTTGATTAACCTCCTCTATTCGTTTCATAACCTAAAACAATATTAATAAATATAATTAAATAGAAACAATAATATAATACACTAAATATTTATTTTGATTTACCTTGTTAGCATACCAGAGAGAAGCACATAACGCAATGAAGGATAATATACACACGAAGGTATTGTCTAATACGTACCCGCGTATAAAAGACTAAAAATGTAGAATTAAGCTTTGAATATGTTATGAATAGTTTTACAGTATAAGTCAGAAGTATAAAACTCACGTGAGGATCATATACGTCAATGTGCTTTACTACTGAATGTAATTTTGCCAGTTCTGAAAAGTAAGAATGTTTTTGATAGAACATTCTGCGCACAAAACTTCATTAACCAGTATAAAGAACTGCAATTATAACAGGTACATGACACATACAAAATATTGTGTATTCATTCATTTATAAATTATTCACAAACGAAATTTCCACGACGACATAAAAAGGTTTATTTTATGAGAAAAATAATACATTTCGACTGGCCTTCAATGTGAATAGAGTCACAGACGCGTGAAATTTCTAATCGAGCTCTCGATAATTAAATGCTTCTTCCTTTTTTTAAACTAATCAATCAGATATCGATGTGGAAAAGTTGTGGTATCCTATCAGATGTACATTTCTTTTTTCTCAAACTTTTTGGATATGACCCTCACAGCAATAGGATATACCGGGATATCCCATTCGATCCCATGTATATCCCAGGTTGTCCCAGGGATATCCCAGGGATATCAATGGGAGGTCTGTGGGATATTAAAATCCTGGGATATCCCTGAGACAACCTGAGAGAAAAAATGGGATCGAATGGGATATCCCAGTGTATCCTACTGCTTTGAGGGAACTTTTGGCCAACACAAAGGGGTTACCATTTTTTTTCTATGGGTGAAAAAATAATTACGAATTTCTTATCTGTACTCTTTTTGTTGAAAATAATATCTAATGATCCTATTTCAGGAAAATTAATTGTCGATCAGTTTAGAATTTTTTGAAAGATACTTGCAAAACTGTCTTAAGGGGGGGGGGGTAAAGTCTAGAGGGTTAAAAAAAAGCCTTTTTCAGCCATTTTTTCTGAAGTAACGGTAAAAGTTATTCATTGAAAGACATTTGTACATATTTAAGTTACATTTAAAGAATATTTCATGAAATTTTGGTGAAAAAATATAAAAAATTGAGCCCTTGCTAAGAGATTTTCCGTGACGCCTTTGGAAAAAGATGCTTTGCGGTGCACAGGATAACTCCTCAACGGATCATCGGAAATGAAAAAATATATATATTTCGATGAATTAAATAATGCCTATGATAAAACTATCTTTTTGCTTTTTTTTGTTTTGGTTTTGGCGGTCAAAAAACTGAAAAATTCTATTTTTTGCCCAAAAAATCCGCCATTTTGTTTCTGTAAAATCGCGACAACAACAAAAAATCGACCAACAAGACCGTTGCGTTCTTGCGATATATCTGTGAAAAGTCTATACCAAATTTGGTGAAGATCGGTGCAATAGTTTTTAAGAGAGACTGTGCACCGACTTCAAAAATGTAGTTTTGAGAAAAACATGTTTGAAGTTTCAGGCACGGCAAAAGATCAGCAATTTTTTTTTTACTTACGCTGAATCATCGATTCCAGCTCCATAAAGTAGAGTACGAAAAGGGACTAAAGAAAAACACGAAAGAGAGACAGAAAATAGCCTTTGACCCGAACTTTGACCACCGTCTTTGACTTTGACCACTGTCTGCGTCTACTGTGCTCCGCTCGAGGGGCGGAGACTTACAGCCGGCGCATAATTTCTGATGTGTACCCACCTCGAAAATGAAAGTTGTCCTATCGGGCTAAAAATTGGCCCAATTGTAGTCCTATTAGATAGTACTCCTCATACCAAAAATTAATTAATTTTTATAATTATTTATCAAAGTGGAGGGGGTACAATTTTTGGGTTTTTCAAGCAAAGCCTTAGTTTCAAACGTTTGTAACTTTTGTTCTATTGCCTTAAACAAAATTTCACTTCAGATATTTTCGATAGATTTTTTTACAAACTTTCTGGTGGTGATAACGATTTTTGAAAAAAGTCAAAATTT